>LNAC01000574.1:813460-865649 GCA_002007465.1 Ailurus styani
ATATATATATATATATATATATATATATATATATATATAGTAAATACTTTATAAGTGGTAGCTACTATTACTTGACATTTATGGGTTTCTCCTCCCTCACCCCTCTTAATTCTCAACTGACTTTGTCCTTATTATCATAGAACTGTGAGATCACCAGATGATTTCCCCTGCCCAGGAAAGAGTTCATCCATAAGGAACTTTAGGGAACAAGGGAAAGACCATCGTAAGGGTTTACCAAGATATATATCACCTCATGCAAGAGTCTGTACCAAGAAAACCACTTGCCTTTTTATATTTGACCATACTTTTAACCATCAAAAATGCCACCCATTCGCTTTTGTTATAATAACTCTACTTTCCTAGTGCTGCTTGTCTTCAGTGAATATATTTGAAAGAGGAAGATTATTTTACAACATGTATGCAAGTCAGAATAATTATATAGCCGATAGGGATGATACACACACAGACACATATACACACATGTTTGTGAAAATATGTTGTTAAACATTATTTTAAACTATTATGGAAAATGTATCTTGGTGCATTGGTAAATTAATAAAAGAAGGCTCTTTGTAATTTGTAAAGGATCATGGTAAATTAATGAATAAATTTTCATATTTTCCAACTTGGAGTATGGTAAGAGATCCAGCTAGTGACTATGAGAGTTACTAATGAGAGGACAGGTTTCTTATGGTCTGGATGAATTAGAACATTAATTTGATGAATTTCAGAGAGGAGCCCAACTACTTATGTTTTGCCAAGAACCCAAGGCTAAACCTTGTTGATTTCTTCTTGGTGCAACCATGGCATGTGATTAATGGTTTCATCATGGTACTGATCACACTATTGTTACCCTTTGATGGGTACTTTTCTGTCCTTAGGCAGAATTCAAGAAGAGTTTTTTATTCATTGTGTATTTCTCCATGTTTCTAACAAGTGGATATAGAATAAATTTGCCTCATAAATCAACAATGGTAGTAATAACAATTGGTAACATGTGTTGAGCATTTAATATATTACAGGGCATCAGAATATGTCATCCCAAAACATGCCATTTTGGAATAAGAATTATTATGAGCTGAAGATAACTGAGAAACTATAGACACAGAAAAGTTCTCTATCCTCTCCAAACTCTTAATCACAGGAGGTGAATCTAGATTCTTATCAGCCCAGAGACAGCTCCAAGAGGAATGTGTTTAACAAACCTCACTAAAACAACTCTAGTCATCTATTAGTTTTCCCCCATATTTAACTTCCTATAAGAGTTTGCTGTCCTTGGAAGACTAACACCCTTTTATTTGAGGGTCTTGTCACTTCTCTATCAATTTATTGTTCTTTTTTAAGATTTTGTATAAGCCCAAGTTCTAACCACCTCTTCAAGTTACTCATCACTGAGTTTCCCTAGTGTGCATGTGTGCTTCACATCTTAATTATGCATGTGTGCTTCACATATTAATAAAGTCTGTTTGTTTTTTCTCTCAGTAATCAGTCTTTTGCCAGTCTTAGTTTCTAGTCAGAGAACCTAGAAAGGTAGGGAAAATTTTTTTTCTTCTTTTCCCTATAATATGCTTAACAATATTCTAAGCGTTTTTCATATTTTAACTCATTTAATCCTCAAAACAACTTAATGCAATAAGTAGAATTACTATATCCATTTTATAGAGAAAGTGGTCACAAAGATTGGCTTGCCCAATGCCACACTATCCTTAAGTTGTAAAGCCAAGATTTAGAAATGTACATGATTGAAAGGGTTTTAATTTAAGTATCTATCTCTGTTTTTGGACTTCTATTAAAAACATATTCCAACAAGTACTGTACTTAAAACTCATGGCTGGCAGGTAGATAGATAAAACTTCCAAAGGAAACAACAAAATAAGCTGTTGCCAACCTGCCTGAGTATAGCAAACCCCACCTCACAATAGCTTACAGCTTCATCAATAGGAAAACAGCAAATAAATGTTTCTCCCTATGCAATGACAATGATTCCCTTTCAAAATCAACTTAGATGGTCAGAGCTAATTGCCTGAGGATCTTTTCTAACAAAAGAAGAAGTTGATCACTGATACTAAGCACTTCTCTTCCCACCCTAAACAATTAAAATCTGCTTAATGTAACAATATAGTCTTGTACCAGCAGGTATTTTTAGAGCATAATAAGGACATTGTTCTAAAGTCAAGCAAAAAATAAAAAAGATAAAACCATTGTATATTTGCTTCATAATCACTCTTTCCTTCTTACCTACTGTATCTCTGCTAAATGCCTACTTCTTTTGATAGAAGAAAAGAAAGAAAAAAATAAATATCACCCAATTGAGATTTTAATCATTGAGAGACTTGTAACATAAAATTTTTCAAAGAATTTACGTGAAGTAAAATTGATATAAAAGCCTAATCTGTAGATTTTTGGATAACTGCTTCTTTTTTTTTTTTTAAGATTTTATTTATTCATTTTGACACAGAGAGAGAGATCACAAGCAGGCAGAGAGGCAGGCAGAGATAGAGGAGAGAGGAGGAAGCAGGCTCCCCGCTGAGCAGAGAGCCTGATGCGGGCCTCGATCCCAGGACCCTGGGATCATGACCTGAGCCGAAGGCAGAGGCTTTAACCCACTGAGCCACCCAGGCGCCTGGATAACTGCTTCTTAATTTAAAGGGAATAGAACAGGCAAATTGAAGAAAAAAAATCTGCTCAGATAAGTAAGAAATTGAAGATATAATGGGGAAAATAAGACAACTAAAAGTTGTGTCCACTGTACTGAGGATGAAAATCATTTCCAAAAGAGCCCAATAGAGAGATCCAAAATAATAAGGACTGGAAAAAAAAACAAGATTGCATTTTTTGAGCAGAAGTATTGGTGATATAGAAGAAATAACAGATTAGAATGGTATAGGGGGAGAAGCCCATGTGACAGAATTAAAGAATAAATGATGACACAGGCAACAAGCAAGCAGACCTTTGAGAAAGTGTGCCAATAAATGGAGGCAGGTGAGCATGGGTGTACAGAAGAGTTGATTGGAGGACTTATTTGTTTTAAGGTGTTGTAGGAGTATGTTTTCAAAGGGGGGCATAGACATCACTGCAGCAACCAAGACGGATTAAAAATGTGCAGAATATGACGGTGAGAGATTTGGGAAAACTGACGGATCAAAGCCAGGAGGGTAAAAGAAGAAGAGGTCAAACCTAGAGGTAACCAGGTTAGCTCTGGCGAGGTTTGGAAAGGTCATCATTTTATCTTAGACAGAAAGGAGGGAGAGAAAGATTTATATAGTAAGGAATAATTAAGGGATGAACAAAAGCATTGGGAGTAGATGTGCTAGTTCAGTTAAAATAGTTTGGGATTTACTTGCTACCGTTCACTAACACTCCAGGTGTGGAAATACCCTGTCCACATCCTGCTGCAGCTCTTCCAGTCCACAGGGCCTCCCATGGTGCTAGCACCTTGGAACTTCTCAATTAACCATTGTGATATCCTTGCATGATAACACATTGGGGTTAGGTGTATGCGAATCTCTCTGATGTGGTATCCAAAGCAATTTCATTTGCAAGTAGTGACTTGGATGAGTTCAGGCTAATAGATGTTGCAATTAGCAGAGGAATGTGAAAGAACCCTCCAAAGACTATGGAAAGAAAACATATTTTATCTTTGGATCATCTAGCTCTAAGCATATGCCCAGATCAGAATAGGGACATAAATGAATTAATGAATTAAGCAAATAGCTAGCTTGTTTAAGAGAGATTCTAGAGAAATCAGACTACAGTTTTCAAAGTTAAGTAGGTACAAGGTGAATTTTGAGTAATCTAAATATTAATAGTACTCTAAGTACTTTCACCTAAAATATATTTACATTGTTCATGGATAAACAAAATAGGCTTTTGTTCTATCTTATTTAGCATTATAGATGAGTAAATTTATATTCCACTAAAATATTTTGAGTTTTTTTGAGTTTTGTTTTGATTAATACTTCATTTACTGCTATTGTTTCCCATATTTAACTTTTATTTTAAAAATTTCTTTGGGCGCCTGGGTGGCTCAGTGGGTTAAAGCCTATGCCTTCGGCTCAGGTCATGATCTCAGGGTCCTGGGATTGAGGCCCACATCGGGCTCTCTGCTCAGCAGGGAGCCTGCTTCCTTCTCTCTCTCTGCCTGCCTCTCTGCCTACTTGTCATCTCTCTGTCAAATAAATAAATAAATAATCTTTAAAAAATAAAAATAAAAAAAATAAAAATTTCTTTACCGTACATTTGTCATCCATCATCATAGATACCACCAACAGCATCACCACCATCGTTGAGGTGTGGGGTGAGAGAATTTCTTTAGAAAGGGGGGTGCTTATTACTCTCTTAGAAGTTTTATAAGACTATACTGCTGTGAGTCAATTCAAATGGATGGGGTGTTTCATCTACAAGAAAAGATGTAGGATCCTTGGGAACATCTATTGCTCTATAGAATGTAATATGAGTCACATATATAATTTTTAATATAGCTCTATTAAACTAAGTAAAGAAAAAAACAGGTGAATTAATTTCACTATATTTACTAAACTCGATATTATAATTTCAACATGAAACCATATAAAAATTATTTGTGTGCTATTTTGTGCTTCATTCTTATTTTCATCTTGCAGTAAGTCTTAAAATCTAGTGTGTAATTTATACTTCTTATATCTCAAAGTGGACTAACTATATTTCAAATTACCAGTACTCACACATTGCTAGTGGAAACCATACCAAATAGCATAGATCTAGAGGTTCAGATTACATAGTTATAAACTTTTTTTAAATTAAACAGCTAATTATTTGAAACTTTTAAAAAACTTTATTCACAATATTTTTGTTTCCCTATGAACAAACCAATGAGTCAAACTTACCTCTATTTTACTGTATTAATAGGCTCTACATAAATATCTGATAAGAGATTAGGAAGAAGCCAGACATTTTAAAAAATGATTACTAAAAAATATTCCAAGGTTTTCTTTTAAAACAAATATAAGTAACAACTGAAATCTGAAGTAACAGTTTGTTTCATAGCATCCATGTAAATCAAGTGTTTGGGGGTAAAAAAATATGTGGCCTGAATATATGTGCTGTTTTTGAGTTACAAGGCTGCATAAAGGTAGCTCATCTTAACTTTTATTTAGTATTTTAATAACAAAAAAAACCAAAGAAATAAATGTCTTGTAATCTTATTGAAAGAATTTAAAAATGCCTTCTTACAGCTGAGGGTTTGCATCACATAATTCAAGAAAGAGTAAGGATAAATGACCACATTATCAAAACCTGAAATAATGGTATATGCTAGAAATGTTGACAGATCTTTAATTGTAGCAGCACAAAGTGTGCTGCTATGTGCACCATGCATCATCGATAAATAGGAAGTTAGGATGCAGTTTTCTGCCTTGACCTTCAAGCTCCAACTGTGTTTTGATCATCAAGAGTCCATAAATAATATAATTTACAATCTCTGAAAAGAGACTGTGTGGACACAATAAACCACATATGTTACCTGGGGGAAAGGGAGATATATAGTTGGCCTCATAGCCTCAATTCAGTCAACCTTAGGACAAAATTCACTTATGTTAACACATCACTTTTCAGTCAGTGTCAAGTAGCTAATGTTTATCCTCAGTTCTATTATTTATGATCTTATAATGCAGGTTCATTTTAGAGAAACTTAGATACCGGCCCAGTAAGTCTACGATATTTAGGTCTCAAAGGTCTCTTAGCAAGCTTTTTTTTTTTTTTTCTGATTATCAGTATAAGATAAATACCCCTGAACTACATGAAAAGTAAAAAAGTATACTCTCCTGAACGAGAAAGGGAAAGCTCAGCTAGAGATGATTATTTATGTATAGTAATATTTTTACTTACTCTGAGATCACGCTTCTAGAACATAACAATCAAGCTAAAGTAAGCTATACTAGCGTCTGGATGAATAAATAACCATCACAAACAAAACCCAAAAGACTGTCTACAAAGGGAAGTGGGGTAATACTGAATAACTGAGGCAGTCACCAACATGTTCCAGCAGCTCAACACAATGACATCAATTAGAAGCAACTAACAAAAGCAGTAGCAAACAAGATAAGCAACAAAACACCGAACTATTCACTGATTTTTCTAATTTGCAGCAGCAGATCATCTAGAGTTATTTGGTCATTGGGGAAAATGACTTGACATTCTTTGAGGGTTTTGCAGTATTCTAAGAAAATGCACAACTTCCATGATTCTCACTGGACAAGAGAACGTTACATATTATTACACATACATATATTTTGAGAAACAACTGATACCTTTTAGAAATGTTTTCTTGAGAAATTCCCTTCCATACTTCCATTCCCATCTCTTACAGATCAGTCTACTCATTCGCAAGATCCTACTGAATTACCACCTCCCCATGATGCCTTCCAACTACCCAGTTGAAGAAAACAAAAAACAAAAAACTTCTGAACAATGGCAACTCTGTGTCTTTCTTAGGATATATTACTTTTAACTTTATTTTACAGTTATTTTTAAAGATATTTTGTATCTGTATTAGATTTTAAGAATAGAGGAAACACTAACCTATCACAGAGTTTGCAACAGCAAAAAGGGGTCACTAATGCCAGGGACATGGAAAGGTTGGAATTATTGAATCTTAAAACCTCAAAGCCAAAACTATGAGGCCAAAACTCAGACCTCTGAAGAGAGGTCACTGCTCAGCTATTATTAATGTCTTTGAGCTCAGGGATGAGACCTGTGAAACTGGAATCCAGGCATATGAGGAAGGGATTCTGGACAGTTGGTGGTATCACTGATGAGGATCATGAAATTGCCTTAGTTGATGTTGGGAAAAGTGCAAATGAGAATTAACTGCTGCTACTAAAGTGAACTATCACTACCAGTGTGAAGAAGCCTTGCTAGAGTGTCCACGACACAAGAAGGAAGCAGAAACAAGAACAAAATGTAAACAGGACACGGCATCTCTTCCTCTTCAGGTTTCCATTTTCCCTTAGTGCCCGCCATAAGGGTCTAATGAGGGGTCAGTCTGGCCAAACAGAGATGTGGTCTGTAGATTCCCAGCTCCAAGTTCAAGGCATAGTAGTATACAGGATGGGGTTGGAACTGAAAGGCTAAAACTTAGTAACTGACACATTTATGGAAACAAAGCTATTGTCTAATCCACACTCATATCCCTTACATTATCTGGTATAGTAGTCTGAATGGTGGCCCCAAAGATATGTCCATGTCAGAATTCCTGGGACCTGTATACATGTTACCTTACTTGGAAAAAAAAAAAAAAGGAGTGTTTTTGCAGGTATGGTTAAGTTAAGGTTCTTTATGTAAGAAAATCACCCTGTACAATCTAGATGGGCCCTAAAAGAGAGAGATGGAGAGATCTTACATAGATTTACAAAGAAGAGAAGAAGGCAAGGTGGAAACTGAGGTAGAGATTGGAGTGATGTGGCCAAAGCAAGGAAATGAATGTGGGCAGCTACTAGAAACTGTAAGAGGCAAGGGATGGATTCTCCCCTAGAGTCTCTGGAGAGAGTTTGGCCCTACTCAACCTTCAATTTCAGACATCAGGCCTCCAGACCTGTGAGAACATAAATTTCTGTTGTTTTAAGCCTGGTAATTTGTTAAGACAGTCACAGGAAACTAATAAACTAAGTTTATGCCTTATATATAAGAGATACTTCATACAATTTATAATAAAGGGACAAAATAATAACTTAGTTAGAGGAAATTTCATTTATTTAAAACACTTACCAATATAAAATATCACTAGGAGCCTGAAAGCAATAAAATTTGACTAAACCTAATCTAAACTGTATACAAAATTAATCATTTAACAGAAGAAATCTGACTTTGCTTTCATTTGGGACTTATTTTCTGAAATAAAGTGAAGCAAACATTTTCTGAAATAAAGTGAAATAAAGGTATTCATCAAACTCTAGAAATTAATCTGGAAAAATACTTTGCTATGTTTTTAATTCTTTATTTCCAATGTCCAGAATGATTATCTATTCACTCATTTGATAGTCCATTTTCTTTAAAAGATTTTATTTACTTTTTTGAGAGAGAGAGAGAGCATGAGCGCACAAGCACGGGGAGTGGCAAGTAAAGAGAGAGGGAGAAGCAGGTTCCCACTGAGCAAGGAGCCTGATGCGGGGCTCAATCCCAGGACCCGAGGATCATGACCTGAGCCAAAGGCAGATGCTTAACCGATTGAGCCACCCAGGCACCCTGATATTCCATTTTAGAAAGAAAAAATTGGCACTATAATCAGTTTTGAGAAAATGTCTACTCTACTTTTTCAAACTGTCCATTTAATTTCATAGTTAATTGTTAAGAAAAGGACAGAATTGGGAACATGGGGGATTTGCAACAACTTTCAGAGAGAATACTTAACATTTGGTGCATTACTTTCTTCCTAAACTCGTATGTCTGTCAAGGCTACATTTTGAATGATATTCTGTAAAATTAGATTGAGTTAGCGTATCTTCCAAACTCCCTGGTGGAGCATATGTAAGCTTTGATTAGAAAATGAGACCTACTATGATTAGCAATAAAAAAAAAAATTGGAAACACTTTAACTGGCACATTAGAGGGCTGTTCCTTCCAAAAATATTTGGCCATGTTTCCTCCCATTTTGAATTATTGTATAAAAAGCCAATTACTATTTGCATGTAATTATTTCTGGGTGAGAAAAAGAAGGCAAGGTAAATTTTTAGTCTACATTAGGATTAGCCAAATATAGCCAGACAGATACAAACATAATTTCTTCCCAAGACTTCCATTTAAGGTGCTTACCAAAAGTTATCTCACCTTGTCAGTCATATTTAAGCTGAAATCATAAGAACCCCAGTCAGAAAACAGAGGAACTCATTTGGTCCACATCACAGCTATTAAAATCTACTGCTGGTGTAAGAAATTTCTAATTATTGATCCCTTCCCTATATCTTTTACCCTCACATCTAATCCATTACCAAGTTCTATGGATTCTATCTCCAGAATGCTACAAATTCTTCTTTTCTCTGTTCCTACTTCCATCAATATAACCTTTGGTGATGGTTAATTTTATGTGCCAATTTGTCTAGGCCATGCTGCCCAGTTGTTTGGTCCAACACCATCTATATGTTACTCTGAATGCACTTTTTAGATGTGATTAACATTTACAATCAGTTCACTTTAGGTAAAGGAAAATATCTTGGTAATGTAGGTGAGCCCCATCCAATCAGTTGAAGTCCTTAAGAGCAAAAACTGAGATTTCCTGAAGGGAAAGAAAAAAAAAAAAAGGAATTCTGCCTCAAGGCTGTAATATAGAAATCCTTCCTGTGTTTCTAGCCTACCCTACAAATTTCAGATTAAGACTGCAATATTAACTTTTCCCCGTTTCTGGCCTACTTGCCCTATGGATTTTGGATTTGCCAATCTCTATAATCACATGAGCCAATTCTTTAAAATCAATCAATTTATCTATCTATCTATCTATCTATCTATCTATCTATCTATCTATCCTATTGATTTTATTTCTCTGGAGAACTCTGACAGATACTTAGATCACTAAAATATCATGTCATTTTTAATCTCTCCATTTCTTCCATTACTTCTATAATCCCCTCTTCACATAGCTGATAAAAATAGAAGATAGATGGGTAGACAAACCAATAGGCAGAATTATGTTATCCTCTGCTTAAAATCAGATTTCAAATGCACTGAAAATAACATCTAACTCCCTTTTCTTGGCCTCTAGGCCCTTGTCTAATTCTTCAGTCTCAACCCAAGTTGCTCTCCTCCAATCCATTTGGCAAGTTTAAAAAAAAAAAAAAATCCTGGATTTTTTTTCCTTCTTCCTTTCTTCCTTCCTTTCTTTCTTTTCCTTCCTTCTTTCCTCCCTTCCTTCCTTTCTTTCCTCCTCCTTCTTCTTCTTATTACTATTTTTTTTTTTACTTATAGACACTTTTAAAGTTTGTAATTACATTTAATTCATTTGTTTTCTATCTATTCTGTTTCTTCCCACCAAAGGGTGAGGTCCGTAAGGGTAGGGTTGATATTTATATTTTTGAGCATGGTATTCTCAGTAGTTCTGACAATTTAGTAAACAGTAAGACTTTGCTGAATTAATAAATGGAATCGCTAGTAATGGAATTAGTAGTAAACCTAGATGAATATTTTTGAAGAAGTGGCACCAATTTCTAACTTACAGATTAGAAAGACAGTAAGACAGGAAATTCAAGAAACAAAACGTCACCCAACCCACAGGCATTAGTCCTACAGTTGAGGTCTGAGTAATAGCAAAGGATTAAATAACCATTTTTTGTGAGATAAAATAAATTTTGTCTCTGCTTCTCTTTATTGGTTTGAAATAGGACCATTTTATTCACTTCAACTTTTTTCTTTGTAATCTCCTTTTATTCTCCTCCTATCAGTGAAGCAACTACTTAAGTGGTCATTAATTTAGTTAAAAAATAAAATTCAGAATGGCTATAATCAGGTTTTACTGTTTACTAATTTATGTCATTTACCATCTCTGGCAACTTTGGGGAAAAATTTATTTTTTCTGAATTATGGGGATCTTAACTGAAAAATGGGGAGTGATTGGCAGATCAGAAAAATTATATACAGAACACCAAAAAAATAATGGAACTTTCCATACATGCCCTTGGAGAGTATGGTAGAATAAGAGAGATGGATTTGAGCAAGAAAGCCCTGGGTAAAACTACCAGCTCCCACAATTATTATGCATGTTGTGAAGATCAGAAATAAGCACCAAGTATATTAAATGTCTGACATGACATGTGATTAGTATTTATTTAAAAATTTGTTTTTAAGATTTTATTTTTTTTATTTTTATTTTCTTTAAATACAACTCAAGCTTTCATTATGATTTGGCAAAGCGAGTATTAGAGGGCAATGATGGCTTTACATTGAGAACTTCCTCTAAGTGATGTATTTTCTAGAGGGAGGTTGCAGTGACACCCTTGTTATTGTGTATGTTTGATTTTAATTATCTCCCAAGATTCTCAATACTTCCAGTATCCACAGCTCCTGGGAACTGGCTCAACACTTCTTTTTTTTTTTTTTTTTTAATGGGTTATGGACATTGGGGAGGGTTTGTGCTTTGGTGAATGCTGTGAAAGATGTAAGCCTGATGATTCACAGACCTGTACCCCTTGGGCAAAGAATAAAAATAAGATTTTACTTTTATTCGAGAAAGAGATAGCAAGAGAGAGAGAGAGAGCACATATGAAAGGGGGGGAGCAGCATAGAGAGAGGGAGAAGCAGACTCCCCATTGAACAGGGACCCCAATGTGGGACTCGATCCCAGGACCCTGGGATCATTACCTGAACAGAAGGCAGAACCTTAACCAACTGAGCCACCCAGGTGTCCTCATTGAAAAATTCTTATAGGCAGTATCTTTAAGTTTGTAATCTTTGTTCGGCAGAGAAATGTATTTCAAATTGAGCAATTCCAATAAATGCTGGTGTGAGCTATACCTCCACTTCCACCCCTTCCCCCCACCAATTGTAGTATAAGGTAGATACCAGTTCCTATAAGGTACAGGAAGAACAGCATAAAAGACTAAGTTGGTTTTTCTGGATCAAGTAGTCAACAATGTTTTCAAAGCACAGAAAAAGATACACAACACAATCATCACACAGGATTTGGAAGGCAGAAGAGAAACCATACTCTTCAGCAATGGTTGCAGACAGACAGGTAGGCAGACGGCAGAAAGGAGGGTCAGTTTCTCAGACAGCTCCTGGAGCACCTGGTACTGTCACTGAAGCTTTTCTCTCAGTTCCGGTAGTTTTTGATTCCATGAATGTTAGTGGAAGGCTTTAATTTTTTTCTTCTTCTTTTTAAAGATTTTATACATTTATTTGAAAGAGAGAGATCATGAGAGGGGAGAGACTCAGAGGGAGAAGCAGACTCCCCACTGAGAGGGGAGCCCGGTGAGGGACTCAATCCAAGGACTCTGGGATCATGACCTGAGCCGAAGGCAGTCACTTAACCAACTGAGCCACCCAGGTGTCCCAAGCTTCTAATTCTTTCTGTCGAAGCTATTCCTGCTTTGAATTACCAGACTGTTTTCTAGACTTTTCATTAAAACTTATCTGATTAGGACAGATTTAAGGAAATACTAGAATCCCACCATATGTAATTTGACAGTTTGTTGTTATTTTTTATTAGGATTATATCAATTGTATATTAAATTGTATATTATATTTAGCTCTAACTATTCCTATTTCCATTTCATCCTATTGTCCTTATAACTTTCCAAGTTGATGTCATTTCAATATGGTTATAAATTCACAGCCTCCTTTTTATTTTTTGGTCCATGAGATGAAAATGTTATAGCGTTATGCCCTTGGTAAGCAGACCAGATAAACAACGAAATGTGGGGGTTGGCAAACCATGAAGGCCCTTGTGGTGACCATGGAGAAGGAAGGACATTTGTATCCTTTCCTCCTCAACTGGAGTAATGCATATAAGCTGTCATTTGAAAAAAATATTACACTGGGGTGGGGTCCAGGAATAAATATATGCTCTACACAACTGTGTCTGTGAGTTCTCAGTCCTTTCTACCTGTGCCATCTCAGTATGTTGTACCTGCTGCATATTTGCGTGCATGTGTGTGATATAAAGATCTACTTTCTTATTATAAGAAGAAGATGTTGTTACCAATAATCTAGCTATTGGCAAATACAATGATTTCTGGGCATTTGCTCTAGTAAACATGATCTACACCTCAATCAAGTACTTTAGTTTCATTATGAACCAAAATATTATGTGCTGTAGGGAGTACAAAGAAAATACTGAGCATGATGCTTCCTCTTAATTCTCTTTCCATCACATTAAATCAGCAAGATATTTATATACATGGAAATGCTAAAATATGTTATACTGATAGGTAAAATAGGTGATAAAAGAGAAACGAATGCTAAAATGTTTAACATGGTTTCATGGAGAACTTAAATTTTATTATTTTCATTCGCTCTTTGAAATAATTATTTCAATAATTATTTTTAAAGAGAATCAAAAGCTTATTTCCATTAGTTTATAAATGCCCACTTAACTAGCATTTCCATTATCTTAGAGATCTGCTTATTTATCTTCTTTGACTTAACCAATTAAAAGAACAACTCTCATGGAAGTTAAGTGACTGGTAGGGTTACCCTATCAGTGGTCTTTTAGGGCGTAAGCCCATATCTCTAAAGTCCCAGTCTAGCTATTCCTTCTCTATATCGCAGTTATTTATGTAAAAACATTTCTAACTATGATATATGAGATTTAGCAGACAAATGTCTCCCCTCTTTTAACTGCATTTAAGGTTTGTGGAAACCAGAAAAGGTAGACGATATTTTGGAATAAGGCGAATTTATTAATTCAGATAATAGGGCATATCTTTTTTTTCCAGAAGCAGGAATAGACTCGGTGCCTCAGGGAAACACTTTTGCAAACTTTAGGGCTAGGAGATATGATTGTCAATGTAGAACAAATGAAATTTAACAAGCTCTTATGAAAATTGAGTCTTTTAATATCTGACTAGATTTGCACCAAAATCTAACCAAATTTATTGGTGACTTCCGAGAAAACTAGGAATAATTTGGATCAGACATATGCGGCATTACCTAGTAGGAAGAACGGTGGTTTTAGAGAAAACAAGATAGCTTCAATCCCATTTATGCAACATATTAACGCTTCCTAAGTTTCAGGTTTTTTTTACCTGTATACAGGGGATAATAGGACTGACATTGCAATATTGTTAGCAGTGCTATAGATAATATATGAAAATGTATAGCACAGTGCCTGATACAAAGCAAATCCTCCTCTGTGAGGAATATGGTTATTATTCTTATTCGTAATGTTATTAAATATACCATAAAATCACAACTCACTCTCAGACTGGCAATGTGTCCTGTTTTGCAAATACGACAACAGTAATTTTTCTCACCTTGTATAAAAGAAATCTCAAACATGATACATATTTTTATAAAAATTAGAGTTGTGCACACATGAATTTCTATTTTGATCCTAGCAGACTGAGTTTTATACCAATTAGCCTGATAAGTAGTTGATGTCAATTGAAATTTTTTAAACAAGTGTTTCAATGTCTAATCAAATTGCAGTGAACATTATCTGTCAAAATGGGATATATTCTTTGTTTAGATATTAACAAAATGAGCTATTTAAAAAAGGCTTGGATTGCAGTATATTAATTTTTGTTTTAATTTGGGAGCTTTTTTGCTCCTTTTAGAAGTAGAAACTTTAAAAATATGAAAGGGATATATAATTATGAAGCTAATAAATATGTTTATCATAAAAAAGTAATAGAGAATGTATATACTAATCAGCATTATAAAGATTTTGTACATGAGCCAGGTCTTCAATCCTCTTCTGGAAATTTTACTTTGTGTAGATTATAAAACTGTATTCATAGATTCTTTTGTGCAAGTGGCCATTATGAAAAATATTTTAAAAGCATTATGGTAATTCTTAATCACTAGTTATTTTTTCATAGTCTAAAGAAATCAGAGGTATTGCTGATAGAATTAATGACAAGAGAAACAATGGTGGGATTTTAGCTCCATTCAGACCACCCACACCTTGCTAAAAGAAATAGTACAACCCGAATAAAGTAGTTATCCCAATCAAACTCTGAACATGAGGTTCTATTAGTACTTATATAGCTAACTCTAATTAAAACACCATGAAAACAGTATAATGAAATCACTTTATTCTAAAATGTGTTTTTTTGCGGGGGGGAGGTTAGATTTCAAACTCTTAAAATTTTTTTTTTTAAGATTTTATTTATTTATTTGAGAGAGAAAACACGAGCAGGGGGAGGGGTATAGGGAGAGGCAGACTCCCCATTGCGCAGGGAGCCCAACATGGGGCTCTATCCCAGAACCTTGGGATCACATCCTGAGCCAAAGGCAGATGCTTAACTAACTGAGCCACCCAGGTGCCCCTCAAGTTCTTAAAATTCTTAAAATCAAATGTATGTACAGAATACATAGCTAGAAACCTGATCACAGGGTATCTGGGAAGTGTGTTTTTTAATAGTTCTGTCTAATGTCATTGCTTGCTTAAGTCTAAACTAGCTCTAACATCTCTCAAAAGCAAAGTTTTGGGAGCTTATGTGTTTGAAAAGTACTTTCAATGGATTGCTTGCTTTGTTTATTCTTGGCTCAAGGCAGAAGCATCTTGACATTTACATTGCTATTTTCCTGCTTTCAAGGATGCTAACAAAAAATTGTCTTGGCTTAGATTAGCTTGAAATTGTCCTCTGAACTTCTTCCAGGCCATTCCAGCTATTTCAGAAAGGAGTTCCCTTTTTATGAACCTGCTCTCACAGTTTTTATAAGGACACAAAGCCAGAACCACCCCCCACGCCCCGCCACCAGGTACAAGCAGATATACACACTGTCCTTCAATTTACAATAGGTTTGTGCTCCCAAATCTCCTGATTAAGGCAGTTGTTTGGAACACACATGTATCCTCCAAAGAAATAATATTGTAGATATAGGTGCTTACATAGCACCTACGACTACTTAACTGTGAGATAGCTAAAATACCACATATCTAGAAAGAACAATAGGACAATATTATAGCATAACCAGTAGTTTTGTTTTAAGCATAATAATCAGCCTTTAATTTATTTCAACTGATGGTGCTTGAGGATGTTCACTTTCCTAGAGTTCCATTTCTGCCAAGCAGCTAGCATTCAACATTGGTTCATGCTTGTTTCCTTCTCAGTATCCCACACCTCAACTCAAAACGACTGCATTGGACACCTGAGTGGCTCAGTTGGTTAAGTGTCTGACTCTTGGTTTCAGCTCAGGTCAGGATGCCACAGTCTTGTGATCCAGCAACCCCCACCTCCACACTCAGCAGGGAATCTGTTTGAAGATTTTCTCCCTCTGCCCCATACCCCTGATTTGCCTGCCCTCTCTCTATCTCTCCCTCTCTCTCAAATAAAAATAAATCTTTAAAAAAATACTGCAACACAGATGCAATGAGAGGATTACTGAATCTTTCCCCCAAAGCCACACCAAATTTCTGATCCTTTGGTAAAATCATCTTCTAATCCCAAATAATCAGTTAATAGTGCAACAATGCATATGTCTATTTGTCTGCCTGTCTGTATGTATGTATATTTCATAATGGGGGGGAAGGAAACCCTTATAAGCTTTTGCTCTTTAACTGCTGACTCTAAATATGTAGAGACTAAACATGGGATCTTACCCAGATAACCTCTTCCAATGTACAAATGTGAGGCCATGGTGATGTATTTCACACTCATACATTGCAGCTGTCTAGTAACAGAAAATCTTCATCAATCACATTTTTGCTGAGAGCAGTTTTAACATCCTATGGCTTTCTATTTGTACACTAAAAGTTTAAAATCAAAGATCTTTCTATGTCTGTGCAGCGTAGTACAGCCACTTAACATAAGGAGATAGCAGTAGTTAGTGCTTTCCTGTTTTTAAGACCATTTATTTATTGATTTACTGATTTATTTTATTTTATTTTATTTTATTTTTATTTTTTTTAAAGATTTTATTTATTTATTTCACAGAGGGAGAGAGATCACAAGGAGGCAAAGAGGCAGGCAGAGAGAGAGAGGGGGGAAGCAGGCTCCCCGCTGAGCAGGGAGCCCGATGCGGGCCTCGATCCCAGGACGCTGAGATCATGACCTGAGCTGAAAGCAGAGGCTTTAACCCACTGAGCCACCCAGGCGCCCTACTGATTTATTTTAAAGATTTTCTTTCTTTATTTCTTTAAGAGAGAGTGAGAGTCAGAGAGCCCTAGCGGGGTGGGGGGGGGGAGCAGCAGAGGGAGAGGGAGAAGCAGGCTCCTCACTGAGCAGGGAGCCCAGCTTAAGGCAAACTCTTAACTGACTGAACCACCAAGGCACCCCTATTTTTAAGACTATTTAGCCTGGTATAGGGGCAAGTGAGGAAAGGGGGTATAGAGATACAACAGTAGCCTCAAGAACTCATGCCCTTTTAAGGATTCTAAAAATTTGTGACAAGGCCAAACATTTCAGGGAAATTTTCTAAAATAGGGAGAATGCATATTCTATAAGATATTAAATTTCAAGCATGAAATGCCTGGTGCCCAAATCTAAAAAGTTGTTCAAACTTCAAGACTTCAAAACTTAAAAGGGAGAATGTGGCGCAAACGACTATGCTGCTTGCAATAGTGTTTCCTGAACACACACAAAAATGTGGTTTGAAAGAAGGCTTTCCTATTGGAAAAAGTTTGTCATTTAGTGTCCACATTTATTTTGGAAGCTCACACATTTTAATATTATATTTATTCTTTTTAAAATTGCATGTTTAATTCTATCCCCTCCCAAACTTTTTATTTACTGTGGAATTTTGTAATTCCTCAATACACAAGCTTTTAGCAAATGTTTAAGGGAAAGGAATGTATAATGAAAAAATGGAAGAAAAATTTCACTGTATTGAACTTGGGGAAAGAGAAGTGTGTTACTGAATTTTTAAATATTTCTCCTTCGGATAAAAGAGATGTGAGGAAGAAGTTTTGGAATCCAGAACATTAACAAAGTCAGAAGTAAAAACAGCAGAATGGAATAAAAGTTACCTTTTTGGGTAATATTTGCATAGAATTCTAGAGTTTATAAATCATCTTCTCACATTTTATCCTTATTTCATCTAGTGTTATCCCAATATTTTATCTAAATTTATCTTAATATGAATAGACCTTTCAGGTTCTCTAGTTTGTTGAGAAACTGACTTTCAGATTTACTATTTAGCTTGCTCTAGGCCTTGCAAGTAGTAAAAGAAAAATTTTCCCATTCAAACCCCTTCTTACTTTTATAAATCCCAAATCTTTTTATAAATCCCAAACAATATCATTGTTGCATGATGGTTGTAGTTCTGAAAGCTATTCTGTGAACAAGTGAGCTGTTGATAATAAAAGGCAATATTATATTGTATGGCAAAAGAGGACAGGCAATTCAATAGATAAAGGATAGTCTTTTCAACAATTAGTACTGGAACTACTAGACATCCACGTGCAAAAATAACGCACCTGGATATAGACCTTGCACTATTCACAAAATTTAACTCAAAATGGATCATTGACCTTGTATAATATGTAAAACTATAAAACACCTAGAAGACAACATAGGAGAAAATCTGGGTAACCTTGGGTTTGATGATGAACTTTTAGATTCAACACTAAAAGCACAACCTATTTAGAGAAAAAAATTGATAAGTTGGATTTCATTAAAAGTAAAACTTCTGCTTCAGAAAAGAGACTGATGAGAGAACAAAAAGGCCACAGTCTGCAAGAAAACACTGCAACATACATATCCGATAAAAGACTCGTACCCAAAATATAAAAAGAACTTTTAAAACCAAACAATAAGAAAACCAACGACTTAAGAAGAGTCAAAAAATCTGATAAGACACTTTGACAAAGAAGATAATATATGGAAACAAGGGATATGAAAAAATTCTCAATATCATAGTCCTCTAGAGAATTGCAATTAAAATAATGAGATACCAATATTCATCTATTAGAATGGCTAAAACCCAGAATACTGACAACAAATGCCAGTGAGGATATGGAGCAACCAAAAGTTTTATTCATTGCTTGGGGGACTGCAAAATGCTACAACCACTTTGGAAAACAGTTTGGAGGTTTCTTACAAAGCTAAACACAGGCTAATCCAGCAGTTGTGCTCCTTGGTATTTACCAAAATCAGCGGAAAGTGTACATCCACACAAAGACCTGCACACGAATACATATGGCAGCTTTAATCATAATTGCCAAAAGTTGAAAGAAACCAAGTGCCCTTTAATAGGTGAATAGATAAGCAAACTGTGGTATATCCATACAATGAAACATTATTCAGTGATAAAAATAAATTAATATAGAAAAGACTCAATCACATTGTTAATTGAGGAAGCCAGTCTGAAAAGGTTGCACACTATGTGATCAAATGATAGTACATTTTGGAAAAAGGAAAAACTGTAGAGACACGAAAAAGGCCAGTGGTTGCCAGAGGCTCAGGCAGAAAGGAGGGAGAGATAAAAGGTGAAACACAGACTTTTAGGGTGTGAAATATTCTGTATGACACAGTAATGGTGGATACACACCGTTATACACTTATCAAAACCCAGAGAATGTAAAATACAGCGAGAAACCCTAACATAAACTATGAACTATAGTTAGTACTAATATATTGTTAACTCATCAACTGTAACAAATGTACCATGCTATAGCAAGAATAATAGGAATAATAGGGAAACTGTGCCTTGTAGGTGGGGGAACTGTGTGTGTGTGTGTGTGTGTGTGTGTGTGTGTGTGTGTGTGAAGGGTTATATGAAAACTGTACTTTCTGCTCAATTCTCCTCTAAACCTAAAATTCCTCTAAAAAAGACTTTATTTCTTTCTTCCCTTAAAAAAGTATATATTGTAGTAGAGAATGAATAGGTTCACTGGGTCAGACTGCTTACTCTGCCTTTGCAGAATGATAACTACAGGGAGTTAAAAAGAATCCAACAACAAAACAGATGCCACGAGCTCCCACTCCAGACAATGCCACTTCCCAGGAGTAGTAGAGCAGTACAGATTGAAGTCATAGTGAAGGAAGAGGAAAGATGAAAGAGTCAGAATTTTTAAGAAAATGTATAATCCTTTCCCTATTCAGAGGCAATGAGTAAAATTTTACATAGTGGGATTTTGACAATGGTAATATTTTTGAGAAACTTTGTAGTTTCTAATGTGCTTTCCCTTACATGGCCCCTGATCATATACATTGTTTCATCTGCTCCCCACTGTCTGCTAACCTCAGTACCTCTGGAGCACTTTGCAGCTTTCATTATATCATGGCAATCTGTCACCGTATTGTTTCCTGCTCCCATCCCTCAGGATTAGAAGAATTCCCTGATTATAGAGGTGAGGTTTAAGACTGAGTGCCCATTGAATCAGATTCTTAGAGCTAAAAGGGGGTTTAAAAATCATCATTATCAACAAATGATCATATAATCACCCTAAGACCCAGGGACACCGAGTGCCTTAGCTAAGTGGCTGGAGACATGGACAGAGAGGAGGTGCTTACCACTACTCACCCCTCCTTTATCTGCCCAGGCCCAGGGGAATCCTAAAAGACAAACTGAAATAGGAGTCTCAAAGCCATTCAGTCCCTAAATTCACTAATTCTTCCTTAGTATCGTCTCCCAAATCAGCCCATTGCTCTTCATTCCTGACACTAATATGCTCAGTCAGGTTCTCAGCACACCAAGCAGTCCTTACACCCAGAGTCTTCCTGAAGATTTCTGTTCTCTCCCAGTTCCAGGGCACCTGACCTGGAGCATGAGATAAATCTCCCTAAGGATGCAGATTTCTTCATGGCTACTTTTGTGTAAAAAATGAAGTTCAAACCTCTCCACAGAGAATTTAAACTACTCCACAATTTGATTCCTTCATAACTCTCCTTAATTATGACCCTTATAGCCATCTAAACTATTCCACTTCTTGTTCTCTACTCCCCAATAGATGCACAACCTCTCTTTTGTGTCTTTCTTCACACCGTCCTCTCCTGGAAGTGCTTCCTTTCTTAGGCAGTTTGGGCAACTATAACAGAATATTACAGACTAGGTGGTTTATAAACAACCCAAACTTATTTTTCACAGTTCTGGAGGAGGAAAGGTGTAACATCAAATTCCTGACAGACTTGGCATCTGGTGAGGGTCTGTTTCCTGGTCCACAGACATCTTGTCTTCACAAGGCAGGAAATGGCAAGGGAGCTCTCTGGAGTCTCTTTAGTAAGGGCACTAATCCCACTCATGAGGGAGGGTAGAGACTCCCAAAGATCCCACCACCGAGTATCATCCCACTAAGGATTACACTTCAACATATAAATTTTGGGGGAAGAAAAACAGTCAGTCTATAGCACTCCCTAATTTAATGGACAACCTACCATTCCCTGAAGCCCAGATAAATTTCCCCCAACCCCTAAAAAGTCATTTTTGACCATCACAAGATAATAACTTCTCTCTTCACTGAGTCCCAACAATATTTCTTGCCTGTAGTATTCATTAGGGAATTTCAAAATTAGTTTACACCTCAAACTCCTTAAATATAGGGATCTTATATTGCCAGTTTCCATCAATATGCTTTCACAGAGCAACGTTCAATGAGGATTTATTTATGAGAAAACACATTTTACATGCAACATTGTAGAATTTCAAAATCTTTGAATCTTCTGATGCTGAATTATGGAGAAAATTTCTTCACATATTCCAAAAATAATGTTTCAGTGTTTAGCGACACTTTGGTTGAGGCAGTATCCTTTGGGATATGATCCAAATTCTAAATGAAATATTTAGCTTTATACAATGAACTTCTGTCAACAACTTTCTTGAAAAGCAAATTACTTTTGACTTCCTCCTTGTATATTTGATGAGAATTGTCATAACACCATCAGGTTGAAGAGTGAGATTCTTACATGAATAACATCTCTAAAGGTTATTTAATGTTAGAAAAAATGAATCCTGTTCACCAAGTGTTCTTTTATACAATGTAATTAACAATTGTATCTTTATTCCATATGGTTATCATTATAATCAATTTTTCCATTTTCTTAAAGTGCATACGATCTTGTCACACCCATTTTTGTACTCTGCACATTTCCTCCCCCGTAAAGGAAGAGCTTACAAGAATTGAGAGTAGAAATTCTACTGTAATTTTGAAATTTCTGCTGCATGAAGTAGGACGACTTGTTATATATTTCAGAAATGAAGTAAAAATTCATGTTTCTAGCAAGCCAAGGAAGGCAAATGGTGAAAGTATTTACTATATCCAAATATATAAAACTATATTCTTAACTTATGATTTTTATTAATTTCTGAATTTTTCATAAGCTAAAAATGAGGGAAATTTTTATATTCTAAAAATATAATTTACCTATTCTGATTAAGACTTTTTAATAATGCTGAATTTAATAATGTGGCTAATTGCTTCTTTAGCCAGTATTATATCTACCATACACTATGTTTTACTTAGTTACCTTGCTCATTCTGTTTCTCCATCTCCACCTCTGGAATAAAACCTCATCAGAGCAGGTGTTGTTAACTTGAGGCGACTTCTATGTGTGTGGTGCTTACCAGAGTGTCTTAAAAATATCTATTGTAGGGTGCCTGGGTGGCCCAGTGGGTTAAAGCCTCTGCCTTCAGCCCAGGTCATGATCTCAGGGTCCTGGGATCGAGGCCCGCATCAGGCTCCCTGCTCAGCGGGGAGCCTGCTTCCTCCTCTCTCTCCGCCTTCCTCTCTGCCTACTTGTGATCTGATCTCTCTCTCTCTCTGTGTCAAATAAATAAATAAAATCTTTTAAAAAAATCTATTATAATAAATTAACATTTTCCAAAGTCTTCTAATGCAAGTCGTAGTGTTAGAAGAAATGATATAAGGATTTTAAATGAGAATTTGATTTTAAAATCATAACAGAAAATCACCAAATATCAGAACTAAGAAAGACTTTATTTTTAAAAGGTCTCATTCTATTATCTCATTTCATAAATGTAGAAGTTAAGATACAGAGAGATCAAGTGTGTCATCAGATCACAGAATGTTGGTACTAAATGCCTCCTTAAACCTCATACAGTCAAAATATTTAGAGCTACTTAGCCTTTGTTTTAATACATGCAGTGACAGTGAGTTCACTACTCTATAAAAGCATCACATTTAGTCTTTTAAGAACACTACTTGTCAGAAACTTTTTTCTTATATGTAATTGAAATGTGTATTCCTGTGCTTCAATTCTTTAGTCCTAGTTGTGTCCTTAGGTCAAGCACAGTATGTCTAGGCCAGAGTATTTTAATGTTATATGTTATATATATACACAAACAAACACACACACAGAAAGTGATGTAGTGCAAAAGTCTAAATTTGAGGTCCTTTATGAATGAGTGTTCTGGGCCAAATAGTTTTCCTGCCTCATTATTTGACCAATGCCTCTTTGCTTCCTTCCTTTTTTCACGTACTCACATGCATACACACACACACACACACACACACGCACACACATAAGACATCAACACACACATATATTAAATTGTTATACACATACACACATTATATATGCATCTATTACACAGAAAGACATGTTTATTTATATTTTGTGTCTTGTAGAAAAATAAAAAAGTTAAAGAAGAATATGTAAAATATGTTAGAATCTTTCAAACTCCATTTTCCCTCTTTAGTTTCTACTACATCAGGAACCATAAAATAAAAACCATGTTATACTCCCCTCATCTTCTAAAAGCCAAAATTGAATCCCCCTTCCATATCAAAATGGGTTTATTAAAATATCATTAAAATTGTTAAAATGTTTCTAAGTATCACTCTCTTATAAGCCTTCAACTAATATCTCTAATCTCCTGGTTGTTTCCAGATTCATCTAAATCCCACTCTCCCCAGAATATTAAATGTATTTAGCCCTATCTTGACAGGTAGCCTCTAGAACTAAATGCAATACTCTAGATGTGGTCTTCCTAGGAAGAATAGTATAGACTTATCTCTGGATTCATTAAAGAAAGTGTATTTTTCCCAATACAACCTGTAACTCCATTTGGTTTTCCCATAGCCATATCATGTCTGACTCATATTGAGCTTAATGTCAAAAAAATTCTTAGTCATTTTCTATATGATATTGCTAAGCCAATTTCCTTTATTCTATACTCATGCAGTTGAAATTTCCTTTGGGTAAGAGAATGGTCTTCAAAGTGTACATATAATAATTACACATATAACAACACATAATAACTACATTAAAAATAGTGTCATGTTCACAGAAGGTACATATTCCAAAAGTTAAACATAAAAATTTAATTGAGGGGCATAAACAAATAAAGGTTGAGACACATATCCTACCTGTAAAAACCCGGTGGCACTTGCTGTACCAGGAAGTTTTTCTCCATGTCTTGGAGAATGTCATTCAGCATTCGGACACGGATGGGAATTCTCTCCTTGGGATCATTAGCAGGACGCATCTCATCTGACTGGAAGAGTTCAGCACTCTCCCGTAGACGTGAGGCCAGAGCTAGCAGTTGAGTGTTGGGTTGATCACCTGGTGAAGATAAATGAGTCCATCTCAGAAGAGACATCCTTAAAGGAGCAAAATAAGCATTCTGCAATCATGCTGTCAAAAAGGAACCTCAGTTAAACTTTTATAATGTATTAATCTCCCCAAAAATATTGTGTCTAAATATGATATTCTGCTGAGTATCAAATTTATTGCTACCACTACTACTAGAAATAATAATTACTACTACTAATACTAGAAAATAGGTACTGATTGAGAGACTCCTGTGTTCCAGGCACTGTACTGAGTACTTTAAATATTTACCTTATTTAATATTCACCAAAGCTTGCATTGTCATGTCTATTTCATAGCATCTACGAATTAATTAAGGCAAACAAATTTTCCTAGGTCATCGAGCAAATAAATGACAGGCCAAAATTAGAAGCCTGATCTTTCTGACTCAAAAATTCATGCTCTTCATGGTAAAACCTGAATTTCTGTGGGAATAAAAAAGATTGTAAAAGAAGTTACCTTCTCATCTGAGTCCATAAGATATGCTACTCTGTTGAGATGTGTCTGTGGGCTCCTTTGCTTTACTAAAAATTTCCTGTAATTTGAAACTGAAATACATCTTTCATTTGAAAACACCCTGAAAACTATCCTATGTAATGTTTGCATTGCTTGGTTTTGCCTTGGGGATGATTTTTGTTTGTTATGCTTTGTTCCTATTTGTGTAACTTACTGGAAGTCATTTTGATATGAAGGGTGGTAGCAAACCCAAGACATTCCTTTGACTAAGAGTAAGGCAGCATAAGTATGGTGATAATGGCCACCAGACATTGGAGCCAGACCACCTGAGTAAAAATACCTGCTATATCAATTAGTAGCTCTGTGATATTGGGCAAATTACTGAGCCTCAGTATCCTAATTTATAAAATGAATAAAATAATAGCATCTGCTTCACAGATTTTTTGTGAGAACTAAATGATGAATACTTTATAAAGTGTTACAAAAAGTATTCCCTTATAGTTTGGCAGTTCTCAGTGATGTGACTTACCACCTTGTTTAAAAAGCAATCCTTTGTTATATTATGAGAGGGGCATTCCCTCATCATCTTCTTCCTGATATTCCCCACCATTTGAGTCAGTCTCTGGGTGAGGCAACAGTTAATGGTATCATTCTCAGGAAATTAGGTACAACTGACTCCAGCAAGGTCAGGATAATACAGATAATTATTTCAAGTCAAGGTAATGAAATGAACACGGGCCTGATAAATCTAAACTGGCTGTCCTGAGAGCATGGCATTGATATAAGCAGATGGAGCGACGAGGAGGCCGTTTGGGACCTGCGACTGGGGAAGTCTCAAGCAAAGGGGAAAGATCACAAAGGGACTCTTTCCAAGTGAAGTTCAAGGGTTACCAGACCCTGAAACACCTGGTCTTTGTGAAAATGCATATTCCCAGACCTACTGATCTCTCTAGGGGTAGAGCCCAGGGATCTCCATGCTACCCAGATTATTACCCACATTTTAAAGTTTAAGAAGCACGTAGAGAAGTGAGGTGCTAAGGAAAGAATATCTGGGTTAGAATTATAGCTGATGTATAAAATATGTCTTCATAGAAATAACAACCTCTAACTAAACATTTATTGTCTTTCCCCTTCATCTGATGGGGACTATTTCACATGTCAATTTCTTCAGAGGTCAGCACAATTCTGACACTCGATAATTGTTCACTAAATAAACAAAGGAGATTCAATAAGGTATTTTCAGAAAAAAATCCAATAACCAAAGAAAACTGTGTAGACATAAGTAGTTTTCATGAGAGCTATAAAGAGATTGCCACATTTATATGCTTTCTGTTCACTGAAATTAACAATATGAATAAAATTAATTGTAGGAGTTCACAGGTTTTGGCATTTTGATGTTTTCAAAGCACATTCTATATTCATTAATTATCTTGTTTGATATCATAACAAAACCTGAGGTTGTAAGAGGAGAAATTTTTGCTCATTAAGGAAATTTAAGTAACAATTATAACGATAATGCAATTTTCTGAAGTTATGGTTTATTTTAAGTTATGATGGTTCACCGAAGTTAATATATGGGGAACTTAAAGGAAATACTGTTGTACAAGGAAAGAATAAGACAAAAAGGCACATTTGAATTATACTGGAATAGAAAGACTGAACAACAGAAAAAACAAGTTCGACATCCTTGAGAGTCTTCCATTTGAGAAAGAAAAATCTGTTCTGATCTAACATACACTACAGAATTGAAGACATTACTACTGAATCAAGTGAGACAAATTGTACCATTCTACCTTATTTAGCTTTAAATGAATTTATCTTTCATGGTGGTGAGGCTGTAGAGAACTGACAGCTTTAAGAACTGTCTTGTTCCAGAAAGGACCCTGAGAGTGAACACCTGCCATCTACACAATACCCTATATATTACCTCCAGGGTATAAGGTTACAAATGGAAAAGTAGCTTTACTTTCAATGTTCACTCAATCATTTGTATACATAAGTGATGTTCCAGAGATCCCTAATAGCCATTTTAATGCCCATTAGAGCTTGTTTGTCCTTTTAAATAAGACCCAGAAAGTAACATCACTGACTCTATGGAAGCTGTGACCCTACATCATTTTTCCCCCATGATCTCAGAATCCCTGTTAGAATGTCAACTCTGTGAAGGAAGAGATTGTTGTCTGTTTTGTCCACTGCCATTTCCTCAAACTAACACTATGCCTGGCATATCATTGAATTATCTATTTTGATCATAACATCATAGCATCTGTAATATTTTTATCCTTATCTGCCTTGTCTATCTACTTTCCTTGACTGAAAAGAACCCCACAAGGTCAGCAAATATGTTTTATCTCTTTGTATCCCTAGATGCTAGCACAATATCTAAGATAGGGTAGTCATTATTAAAGATTGTATTGAGTGAATTTTGAATTGCAAGATAATGTTTTGAGATATTATACTAAATAATGTCTACAAACTCACTTAAGGAAATGTTTGGCATATAATAAGGACCAACTAATTTTGCTAGAAATCAATAATAGTTGTAAAGGAAAAGAAAAGATAAGAAGCTATTTTAGGGTAATGATAAGTTAAATTCAATTAAATTGAATTAAAATATGGCCTGCCAATAATCCATAAAAATAAGAATACATAAAACTTCATTTAAGTCACAGTGAATGTCAGGGAACAGAGGACTAATTGAGGTTCTTAACAGTTCAGGTTTAATAAGCAGTAAGTCCACTGACCAAAGAAAATGAATTTGGAGTTAGAGATTTCTCTCTAATGAGAGCTAATGCAATTATCCTGAAGTTATATGCACATAGAGTCTAAAGACCCAGGTCTTGGTATCAAAAAACACATAAAAACTCCATCTACTTAATTACCATCAATATAGTTTTGAATAGATTACTTAATATTATTGTCCTTCAGCTTCCTTGGGGAAAACACAGAAATAGTTATTTCACTCTCTAAGCATGCAAATCACTATATAAATGGAAGTTACTATTATCAGAATACACAAACTAAGTATAAATTACTACCAACTCATTTTTCAAAGACATGCAAAAAACACCATAACTATTGATTTTTTTCTTAGAGATGCTACTTTTTACTTCCTCAAATCCGTGTCCCCACTTCCCAAATATTGCATCACATTCTTCCCTGTATACACTTTAATAAAGATTCCCAATTTTATTTTGTGGTGAATATGAACCTGGAGCCATTTTTTCTTTCCAAGGACTGCATCTCAAACTTCTGAAGAACAAGGAAAGGGATAATATAAAAGCTAAGGAATTAAACAATGAGCCTTCAAAAATGATCCATTTACATCTTCCCTTCTGGTGAAAAACCAATATTAATAAGTTTTATAGCATGGCAGAACATATTGATATGTGATAAATACTGAAAATCAACCTTAATATAATACAAAATAATTGAGACTGCCTAGTAAAATTATCTTTTATTATTTAAGAGACAATTGAAATGGACTTCTAAATTTCAAACAGAAACAATGCATTTTTTTTCCTTTGTCTCAAAGTAAAATACAAATGTATTTTCAGTAAGTAACTTATTGAGTCCTATTTTGTGTGGTGTTCTCTAAGTACTGGGACAGAGGCAAAGACATAAGATTAAATCTCTAACCTTAATAAATTCCTAATCTAGCTAGAAATAATCCACAAATGGAGAATAAATAAGGATCAAATAAAATAAATGCTCATGAGAAAGACTGAAGAGTTTATTATGTATAAAAATATCCTAAGTAAATCCAG
Source organism: Ailurus styani (assembly GCA_002007465.1). Lineage (NCBI taxonomy): Eukaryota > Metazoa > Chordata > Mammalia > Carnivora > Ailuridae > Ailurus > Ailurus styani. The sequence continues at coordinate 841,800 of LNAC01000574.1, forward strand.
AGAAGAAGTGAAACTTGAGAGACAGACCATGGAATTGCCCAGAAACCAAGGGCATCTAAAATGGACCTCTGGGAAGTTCTGGGACTCTTTCTACATTAAAGCAGTCAAGGATGTTCCATCTGTATACAATAATATTAATTGCTACTAATTAAGCCCTTCCTATTCCCTCAGTCCTCAACTTTCTAGAGGATGAAGTTACCTGTAACTTCAACCCTTTCATTTTTTTCGTCTTGTTATACAAAGAACAGAGCTGGATATTAGAAGCAGTAGTAATGTTAACTGGAGAGGGGAGATGGAGGGAGGGAGAGAGAGAAGGAGGAACTATGAGTCAGTAGATAGTGAGATAGTATTGAGATTTAAGGAGGCCAATTCAGAAGAGGCTCTAAAACATACTGAAGGAAACCTGTCCCTACTCCTGCCTTCTAGCGGATCACATTGCAGCACTGTCTGCTTCAAGTCATTTGGGAGGCAGTATGGTGTAGTGGGAAGGGCAGGCCTGGGCTTTGGAATCTGACAGAGCTATCTATATTCAAGCCCTAAACCTACTGCTTAAATATATACACCCAACGAAGACATAAACATACCCTCCCCCTCACTCACGGTTTCTTAATCTCTAAATTGCTCTTAACAATATCCAGTTCAACTTATGTGGCTAGAGAGTAAGGTTAAATGTCATGATGGACATAAAACACTTGGCACATTACCTTGGGCTTTATGGAGTGACCCTGAAAGTGCCACGGTGTCCTCAGAAAACTTGTTCCTCTTGAGAATCATTGATACAGAATCCTAAAACAACTTCCAATAGTAGATCAGAATCTCAAAGGCACTTCATACATGTCCCATCCACAAGGTCTCTCAGACATCTGGGTAAGACTAGTAACTACAGTGCTGTCTGCCCCCACTGAATCTCTATGTTCTGTTCTAACCTGCCAGAACCTGGGACCTGCCCAAACTACCTCTTCTCTTGAGGCACTTTCATATCTTGATGAACTCATTTTGGCATAAACCCATGTGTTTAAGTCTGTTCTACAACCTCCTAGACAAATACATAACTATCTGATTTTAAAGAATGATTTTACTACTCACTCCTGTGGTCTTTCTTCGGAGTTTTATACTCCAAAAAGTTTCAAATTTCAGTTTATTTCCACTTTTCTATCTTTTCGTTCTATTTTGTGGCTGTATTTTTAAAGACTCACTCAATTTCATCTTAAATTAAGAGTGAAATGTACTGGTCATACTCTAAAACTACATTTTTATATCAAACAAACATAGCCTTTTATTTTAATAGTATATCACAGAACCTATTCTTCTATGGATGAGCTTATCACAGTTTTAAACGTGCTAACAATTGCAAAATCATAGCTTAGACTTCACTGATTTATAGTGACAAGGGAAAGTATGATTTATGTTTCACATAACACAGTGGTTAAAAGCAGAACAGAAGATTATTTTGGGGGGAAAATGTATGTTACCTAATGTCATTTTAAAAATATCTTGTGGCATCGCTAAAGAGAAAAAAAGAAATTGCCAATATGATTTCATCCAGGGGAAACAACAGTCCTTTATTATCCTACATTTTCTATTCTTCATGCTGGCTTCTTTAGTATGAATCACAATGAATCATCTCAGCTGGTTATTTAAAGAAGTTAAACAAACAAAAACGCAGGTGGAGAAAGAAGTGTGGGAGCTAGTGCACTGCTGATAAATAATCTAACACTGATTTTACAATACATTGATAAAAGGATATTATTTAAAAATGCGATATGCCAGAAGACAGTAGATAATTGTGTCTAAACTGAATACAGTAGAAATCATTCTTGCAAAGGTGCCAAAGTGGCATGCCTAGAAGAATCAGGTCGGCCACTTTTTAAAAAATACGCAAGGCATTCTGAAATTTTTCTCATATTCTAAATATTGCCCAATGATCCAGATAGCCAACACAGATGAAAATCTAGCATGATTTTGAACATATTGCATGGAATGAGTTCTCCCAACAGTGTCTGTCTGCCTGGTGCAGAAACTGATCTGGTTATTGGCTGCTTTGGAAGAGTGAGCAAAACTTCCTTGAATGAATTAAATTCATGTGTGGTTTATTTTTTACCAGTCCCCTCCTGAGGCAGAAAATTGGAGTTGTATATTTAATAACATGTGTGAGTTTAATTATGTTTTGGTTAAGCCAAGAAAATGAAAAAAAATAAAAAGATTGAATAAAATTAATCAGTATGAGGTCAAGGATAATTTATGCTCTATTATGAGCCAAGATTAAAAGTATCTTTAAAAAAACACAAGTTTAAAATTGTTGCCAGAGAGGCAATACTCACAGAAAAAAGGATTGTAGTACTATTCTGTCATGGGCACAGGGTTTTATCCTTAAAATGAACTTAGGAAAAAAATATTCACAATATAATAGACCATTACTATGATGGGAAAGTAGGAAAATGGTAAGAAGTCATTGCCATATTTCAATCAACGCAGTGACACATATAAAATGTAGATACTGAAAAGAAAACTTTAAACAAATTTGAACGAAGTACTCAGAATACTGAAGGAAATGATGACAAAGGGAAGCTGTAGGAATAGCAACAAATTGTGACACAGGACATAAAAGAAAAGAAAGTATAATTCTAAGGAATACAAAAGGGATGATATGCTTTGGATAATAATTAAGGGACACTATTCAATAAAAATATGAGTTCAAAAAGAAGTGGGAGGAAAGAAAAACTAGTTTCAGGAGACAAACTCTGATACTATAGAAACAACCAGATTTGATTGCAGACCCAGCTGTCTCAACTCCTTGTTTGAACTGGATATGGACTATCAATAAATGAAATACAATTTTTAATATAGTTATGTAGTCAGAGTCCATACAAAAATATACTGGGGATTGATAGTAAATATATTTTTAGGAATCTGTACCTAGTGGATGGCCAATCTCTTACTGAATTCCTCTCAATTTGAGCAAGCAAGGTAAGCTACTTCCGAGAGAATGCTTTTAAGTCCTGTATACACAAAATAGTAACTTCCAGAAATGCCAGTTTGGGTTGAACTACTAGAAATCAAACATGATTTGGAATTTCCATGGGAACAAAAATTTTCTTGGGATTGTTTGGATTTTAGATGGATAATTTTGGATTTTTTAGGGAGGACACAGGGCCAGGTACCTAGTGTACCCACCCTTTACTATCTCCAGGGCAGTTCAAAGTTGGAGTTGGTGGTAATTAAAATCAAAACTGGAGATAGGTGGGCTGAGGGCTAGAATCACGCACTTTATACAGCACATACATAATTTTTCCATTTGGGACATTCATCATAAATTACTCAGAAAGAAAAAAAGACATCAGATGGGTCTCAATCACTTGTGATTGTGGAAAAGAACTGAAGTGACACATATTGAAAATGCAAAACTACAGATCTAGAGGAACAGCGTGCTTGGCTCGGTCACGTCATCCCTTGAAATACTATCTTTCCTTCTACAATGAACTGATTGATGGTAATGAATTATCAGAGCTAAGAAAAAAAGAAAAAAAAAAGTCAGATAAAGTCACCATTGTTGGTTTTTCAAAGAACAGGAGGAAATTCTGCCAACAACCATTTTACATTTAGTGAGACAATCAGGAGGTGGCAACAAGCCACACAGTTAGAAACTGCTTCCTGCTGAGTCTGGCTTGCACTAAATAAATGTGTACATAGCCAGATCAAATGAAAGTGACTTTTACTTTATTTGGTCATTTGTAGGTTTTACAATAATGGCAAATAACAGAATCCCAACCAAGAAAAATAGCAGATATTAATCAGAAAGCATCAGACTCACATAGTCCATTAGCTACTTTGAAGTGCTCTTTTAAACATTAAAAAGTGGATAAAGTGAGAAAGAATAAATTTAGTCAGGTTATGAAATGCTCACTCCTTAGTCTGCTTCCAGGATGAAGGGTGTGGTGGTACTTCGTTTATTCTTGGCATCTGTCTCTGCTGCCTGCACACTAGGACCAGTGCCCTGAGCGTGCATTTTTTGGACATGTTTTTATTTGCAACAAGTACTCCTGAAGCATATCAGTTATCTTATCGGTCACTATTTACACTGTATCTCCATGTACCACATATAAATATTCATTTTCTAACTATTATGCATTTGGCATTGACCAAATATTAAGAGCCAAGGTCACTCAGTCAAAATGAGCTTTCAAGACCATCCAATAAATCAACTCAAGCAAATTATTCACTGGTAAATTATCCTTCTTTCTGGTGGTTGTGAGAACGGTAGAGAATGGTCTGCTGCTACTGTAAACTAGAGTAATAAATAAATAAGATGGCCCGTTGTCAAGGGGTAAAAATTACACCGTTGAAAATGCAATTGGGTTTCAGAGACCTTCAAACGTAAACTCTTTGCAGTAGGGAGAAACAGTATTTTATAGTCCAGCCTTGAAGGTCACTTTTTTTTTTTTTTTAAAGCTGTGATGGAGAACTTAAGACTAATCACTGCTAGCTGTCTTAACAAAATAAGAAAATACATCAACAATTAAAGCTTGTATTAAGCAGTAAAATTAGATGTTTCATTTAACATGGTACAGGAACTCTGTTTAGCTAATGAAATTATCTCACACTGCAGTTAAAATTGAAACTGAAATATTAATTTTGTTGTTATAAGTGGTGTCCATTGTTCATAAGCATATTATTCTATTTTAGTAATAAAGTAGTAACCAGAGTAGGCAAAATAGAACAGGTACATCAAATTTCCTACAATTTAGCAGACATTTAAATGATCTTTTACTTTGATACAGAGCAAATAACATTGAATCATAATGACTAAAACATGAAAATGCATAGCTTAAAGGTGATGAATCATATCACTTTGAACAAATATTTATATCAGGTCACAGTAAAAATAAATTTTTTTACTTATATATCTATGTTTCTGTTACATTTTGTTTTGCTTTGTTTTGTGTTTCTAGTGCGGGTACATCTTAAGTCTGCCCACATCTTTCTGAGTGAAAGTAGAGGGAGACACAAGGAGTCTCACATCAAAAGAAACAAAACTCAAACAAAGCCAACAACCAAAGGAAAGTTCTTCTTTACCTAGAGTGGAAGCAGTCCAATACAACAGCAAGCCAAAATGCTCCTGGCTTATCCAACTGGGAAACTGGATTTTAGGGAGCGGTTCATCTAGTCTTAGCATCAGCCTGCAGTAGAAATCTTTGTAGAATGACTATTTTTTGTTTTTTGTTCCCCCCCCCTTGTACTGACACACTTTTATTTTATTTTTTTAAAGATTTTATTTATTTATTTGACACAGAGAGAGAGGTGACGCACTTTTAGATATAACTATTAAAGGAAGAATATTAGCCTGGCCTATTTTCAGGATATTTTCTGTACCTTCGTCCTTTAACTAAAACCTGACTTTCCCCTAAGGATACTTTCACGACAGCCCTCTCAGGTGGTGGTTCCTCCTCCCATGCACTTTGTAGTGCTCTCCCTAGAAGAACACTAGGAGGGGCCTCTGCATTACTGCGCATTCTTTGAAGATTTTTGCGTCTGGTTCTGTCACTCCTTCTTATAAGAATTATTCTTATCTTAATTCTTGGCAGTTCTCATATCCACATATTCTAGACTCTCTTTCCTTTACCCTCTTTTCCTCCTATCCCACTGCCATGGTCATGTCCTCACCTGAACACTGTCATTACCGATGTCTCCACTCTTTCTGTGATCACATTTTTAACAATCCCATTTTCTGGCCACCAGCAAAGGAATCTTTTTAGCTCACTCATTCCCAATTCTTTGATCACAACAAGAAGTAGCATCTGTCAATCCTCCTTCCTTTCTGTTTCCCCTCATTGTCTTCATTTCCTCACTTTATTCCATGCCCAGTTTAGATACTTCGGTCCTCCTGCATGGTGCTCCTTTGCACATATTCTCAGTTTTATCTTACCTAGTTCATTGTCCCTCTCCCATTAGAGCTCTAGCCCGATTAAATACAGCTCTGTCGGTGCTGTCTCTGAATCCCCAGCTGAAGGCTGAATAATTGTATTGAATTATCTCATTAAAATATAGATACTTCTTCTGAGCTCTAATGCTGCCCAAAATACAGGCAAACCTCATTTTATTGTACTTTGCTTTACCGAGTTTCACAGAAACTCATTTTTTTACATTTTTTACAAATTGAAGATTTGTGGAAACCCTGCATCGAGCAAGTCTAAGATAGAAGCTTGACAAAAGTGAAAAAGAAGGAAACTGTATAGAGACCAACTTCAATATATCAAAAACAGAGCCATGTGAGCAATTCATATGGGAACAAATAACCCTAAACAGCTCAACTGCTTTCAGGGTTATGATTTTACAGCCAATATAATAAGAATCATTGGCGGAGTGGGGGGGGGGCGGGGGGATTGTGTTGTAGTATTCTCCAGGTTAAGAAGCAATCCTGATAGTCGAGATTAAAAAAAATATATTAAATTTCCAGATACTGGAAATATTTGACTGTTAAGAATAATTCACCCCCCCAAAAAGAATAACCATTTTCTAAAGATTACTGCTTAAGTATTATAGTTAAAATATTGACTTTTGTATTGAAAAGTATATGTCTCCAAATCACACATTAAATATCTGACAATAAGATGTGTGACTCAAAGAGGAGGAGGAGGAGACATTCTTTAATTACAATACTGCCCTTTGTATTTGGTTAATGAAAACAAATTATAAGCTTGGTTGAAAGCTTTGTATGTAGATAAAGGGGAAATGAAGGTAACTATTAGGGTGGTATTAGAATTCTGCAGAAAGAGATGTATTCAAACGTGAAGGGATTGAAATAGAAACTGTGGAAATAATTCTCTTCTTGCCACCTTTAATCTAGGATGAACCAACACTTCAGTGATACGGCCTGGGGCCCATACCTCAGAAATCAATCCCAATGGAGAAACTTCTGGGTCCATCTTGTTTGAACTGACTGAATGTTAGCTACAAACTTACATACCAACTTCCTTTTTTATTTATTTGAAAAAATACCTGAACCATATTTTTCCATGTGGAACCTATAAATGATAGCAGAAGTTTGAAATTATAACTCTCTCTGATAAAGGGAAATAGGTGAAACGTCCTTTATAATCTGATACTTTGTCTTGTGCTCACACATAAATACACCTCTTTTCTGTTGACATGGCAGTCAAATTTCTTCTAAGCCCCTCTCATGATAATCCTCTCCAGGAAGGGAGTCACTGCATTGCCATAGCTAATAAAATAGCATATGATTTTATCCATTGCTCATTAAAAATTAGTTGAACAATCTTTCATTTGCTAAAATTACCATAATTCAAAGAAAAATTACCTTTAAGACTGTTTTGAACTTCTAAAGCTACATCGAGAGCATTAAAGGGCAGAACTGGTTCATTGGCAATTTGCAAAATCACTTCTCCTGAGAGCTGAAAGAAAAAACACAAAAGATGCTAGCATTCAGTATTAAGGGTTTCTGATTTGTTTGTTTTTTATTTCATACATTCTTATGTAACCACAGTAACAAAAACACAGAGGGTAAAATATACATTTATAAGATATCTTTGCCTTTTAAACTTTTTACTTTCCCCCCGCCCCAAGATTTTATTAATCTATTTGACAGAGAGAGAGAGAGAGAGACAGCACAAGCAGGGGGAGCAGCAGACAGAGGGAGAGGGAGGAGCAGGTCCCCTGCTAAGTAGAGAACCCAATAGGCTCCTATCTCAGGACCCTGGGATCATGACCTGAGCTGAAGGCAGACACTTAACCGACTGAGCCACCCAGACGCCCCTCTTTTTACTTTTTAAAAAAGATTTTATTTATTTATTTGAGAGAGAGTAGGGGGGAGGGGCAAAGGGAGAGGGAGAAGTAGACCCCCTGCTGAGCAGAGAGCCCAACACTCTGGGCCCGGATCCCAGGACCCCAGGATCATGACTGGAGCCAAAGGCAGACTCTTAACCTACTGAGACATCTAGGTACCCCTAATTTTATTTTTCTATAAAGAAAAAAAAACATTCAGTGTATCTTTCATGCCTCAAGATAGTGTAAAGGACTATAATATTTTTTCCTTTTTAAAGCTACAATATTAAGAAATAGCACCCTAGTTGAAGAAGTTGTAATATTTAAACTTTAAAAGAATTCTTTATAAAACAGTTCAGAATGTCACACAATAAAATAAACAGTAGAGAGAAATAACTGAAAATCAATATCTGGTTAGGGGATTAAGTAATAGCCCAGACAAAATTAATGATCAATTTATTTTATTTAAAATGTAATTTAGTCTGAACAAACAGATGGTTACCAGACGGGAGGTGGGCAGGGGGATGGCTGAAATAGCTGATAGGGATCAAGGAGTGCACTTCTCATGACGAGCACTGGGTGTTGCATGTAAGTAGTGAATCAGTAAATTGTATGCCTGACAGTAATATTATACTGTATATTAACTAACTGGAATTTATTTTTTTTTAATTTTTAATTTTTATTTTTTTAAAGATTTTATTTATTTATTTGAGACAGAGAGAGCCCAGAGACACGGGGAGAGGGAGAAGCAGACTCCCCGCTAAGCAGAGAGCCTGATGCGGGCTAGATCCCAGCACCCTGAGATCATGACCGGAGCCAAAGGGAGACGCTTCAGCAGCTGAGCCACCCAGGCATCCCATAACCAACTGGCATTTAAATAAAAACTTAAGAAAAATAATTAAACTGTTGTTTTCATTAGGAACTAGAAAAAAAATAAAATATAATATAGTCTGAAAAATTCCATTAAAATCTTAGTTACCATTTTCCTTAATGCTTTACTCTATTTCTAATTACTTTTCCAAAATCTATCAAAACCAGTATCATTTATATGTCTTCGAGGTCAATGTTTAAAGTTAAAAAAAAAAAACCACTTTAATGACATCCCCAAAACTTATACCTGGAATTTTAATATGTGCATATCCCCCTTCACCATGCTCCAAAACTGTGTCTGAAAACCAACATATGCACTACAGCTGAACCAGCAACTGCTTTATAGACTGAACAAATCATATGCATTCATATACATCTCAAAGGAACTTAGGGCGGCAAATGCCACTGTTACTCTCCGTCTATTTCAACTGATATTTAATATCTACCTAGGCTTAACAAATGTCTCTACATCTCTAATAACCCTGAAGCTGGCAGACAGGGAAATGTGGCTGTGTTGATGTTATTAATGTACTATGAAATGTTGTTAGTAAATGAAAATATTGTCTTGTGAAACTACACAGGGGAAATTAGCACACTAACTTGAGACATTATAGAACATGTAAAAGATACAACTTACAAGGAAAAAATGGTGTTAAATCTTCAAATCTACATATCCAACAAGGGTCAAATTCCATTTACTATTTAAAAATTATAATTCCCAGGTGTTTTCACAATTTAAGTCATGATAAAAATACAGTTCAATTTGACCTTCTAAATGCTTGAAAAAAAAAATACATCTCTTAGAAAGAAAGAGGGAGAAAAAACACTTTAGGTGTCCCTTTATTTCTCTGAGATATTTTTTTCCCAAATGTAGTAACCACTTTTTCCCTGATACCTATGGTTTATTTGCAGAGTATTATCTCCAGAATAGTGATCACAAAAATTCTGGGAAACTGCCTACTCTGATTACACTATTTTACAGGGGAAAAACCTTATCTGCAATAGGTTGATATGAATTCTGTCCCTATTCCACCTCACTACATCCAAATCATGTAAGAAAACAAATCATGTAAGAAACACCAATATTTGGAAATAAATTATTTGTAAAAAGGAATTTTAAAAGAAGATTAAGAAGCATTATGGTGCCTCTTTTCAATTTGCACTGGATAATGGAAACTATAGAACAGACATGTTTTGTTTACAGTTTTGGAATCTGGAAACCACACATTATAAGAGATTAAAATGAAAGAATGGGGAGGGAGGAAACAGGCAACTTCACTGTGTGATGCTGGAGAAAGTTGTTTTGTTTTAAGAGTCATTTGGCAGCTCAAACAACTGGAATATAAGCCAGCCACCTTGCTATTTTTTTCAAAAAGAACCTGACAACAAATCCTGGGATTTCTAAGCCATCTGGCTCATGACAAAATGCTGAGACTAAATTGGCTTTACGTGAAGCTTCCTGAGCAAAAGGGAGATTTACGTAGGTCTTGCCATGAAGTAGGAAAAGAGCCATACCCATACTCCTCTCATTCACTCTGGATTCACTCTTATTCAGACAAGCCAAAGCAACCATCCCTTTTATTCATATAAAGCCCCACTCTTTCTGAAGTGCTTTCCACTTAAATTCCTTATCTGATCTTGACAAACCTAGAGGTAGTTAGTGGGGGAATTAAGTCTATGTTAAAAACATAGGTATAAGTATAAGCCTTACTGGTTTCCAGTCCCAGATGGTAATATAGGAGGATCCTGACCTTACCTCGCCCCATGGACACACCGCATCTAGAGCTACACACAAAACAATTCCCTCGGAAGAAAAAAAAAATCTAATTGAACGATTCCTACACATCAGATAAATAAGAAAAACCCCACTTCGAAATGTGTAAGAAAGACTGAGACACACTCTGACCGTAAACACTACCACATCACGGCAACATACAATTGGGAGAAAACTACCAAGTCCCATTTTCTCCCTGAAGAAAGAAGGGTTTGGATCCAACATGGAGTGCTCTGCCTTTTAAGACTTCCGCCTGAGGGGCAGGTCCCCAAAACACCTAGTCCCAAAAGCCAATGAGACTTGTGTCCACAAGACCTACAACACTATAGCAAACAAAGAAAAAGCTCCTAAGGAGCTTGTGAGGACTTGTGAGTCCCCTGGGCTCAGTAAAAAGGTAGCAAGCAAAAAATGTCTATATCCCATTTTTCCCCTGAAAGAGGTCAGTTTACATATCTTAAAAGCTATAGCCTGAGAGTCAGGCTTCTGATTTAACACACATGTAGGGGCCAACTGCAATTCTCTCTGGAGACTGAGGAGGCTGGCAGGTGCCATCTTCACCATCTTCACATTCTCTCTCTGCCCTGCTCCACGTCACCAGGGTCTCCTGAAAAGGAGCTTGCACACCTTTCTGGTGCCCAGGTTTTGTAGCTGCTACCCAGAAGATGCGCCCCTTGACGGCCTGGCTCTGGGGACCAGTGGGGCCTGAGTTCTTGAGTTTTAATTCCCAGAATACTATAGTAAACAACAACAACAAAACACTTCTTAATCAGCTATCCCCTCAGGGCTCGGTGCAAAAAAACGAGCAGAGAGAAATGCCAATCTCCCAGTCTTTCCCTGAAAGAGGTCTAGCTGCATACTTTATAACTGCTGCCTGAGGGTTAGGTGCCTAAGACAACATGCATCTCCCCAGAGAACAGGGAAGCCAATAGATGATCTTAGCATTCTCGCTGTAGCCTGCTCCAAACCACCAATATCGTCCTGGAAGGAGTTTACATACATATTTGGCACCCCAACTTTTGCAGCTGCCACCCAGGGGACATACCTCTTAATATCCTGGCTATGGAGGCCAGTGGAGCTTGCATTCACAAGTTTTACAGGGAAACAAAAGCAAACAAAGAAATACTTCTTAGCTGGCTATCCCTCTAGGGCTTAGCACTTAGGAAGTCAATAGAAGTGGTGTCTGAGTGGCTCAGTTGGTTAAGCCTCTGCCTTCAGCTCAGGTCATGATCTTGGGGTCCTGGGATAGAGCCCTGTATGGGGCAGCAGGGAGCCTGCTTCTTCCTTTCTCTCCACAGTTACCTATGCTTGTGCTCTCTCTCACTTTCTCTCCCAATAGATAAATTAAATCTTAAAAAAAAAAAAAAAAAAAAGGGAAGCCCATAGAAATGCCTGTCTCCTAGTCTTTCCCTGAAAGAGGTTTAATTGCATACTTTAAAAGCTTCTGCCTAAGGATCTTGCTTCCAGTCAGCTTGCATCTAGTTGCTGACTGAGATTCTCCCCTTTGGGACATTAACAGGTATTGGCACACCCTCAAATACTGTAAGCCAAATCACAAAGGTTTTAGAGAAAACCAAGAGCTAGGGCCAGGCTGAATAACACAGTTTGTCTCCTACGCAAGACAATTCCATCAAAAATAGGAATGGTAGTTTTTATCTAGTGCACAGAAACCAACACAGACAGTGAGGAAAAGTGAAGAAATAGAGAAATATGTTTCAAACAAAAGAATAAGATAAAACTCCAGAAACAGACTTTAATGAAATGGAGATAAGCGATTTACCTGATAAAGAGTTCAAAATAATGAGTTTGCTCACCAGTATAAGAACAATGCATAAGCAAAGTGAGAATTTCAATAAAGACAAAATATTTATTTATTTATTTATTTATTTATTTATTTATTTATTTTTAAAGATTTTATTTATTTATTTGACACACAGAGAGAGAGATTACAAGTAGGCAGAGAGGCAGGCAGAGAGACAGGGAGAGGAGGAAGCAGGCTCCCCGCTGAGCAGAGAGCCTGATCATGACCTGAGCCGAAAGCAGAGGCTTTAACCCACTGAGCCACCCAGGCGCCCAAGATAAAATATTTAAAGAGTACCAAACAAATCACAGAATTGAAGAATACAATAACTAACTGGAATATCCAGTAGATGATTTCAATAGCAGACTAGATCTAGCAGAAGAAAAGATCAGCAAACTCAAAGATATTAATTCATCCAATCAGAAGAACAAATAGAAAAAAACAGTAAAAAAGAGAGAAGGCAGCTTAAGAGACATGTGGGATACCATCAAATAGATCAATATTCACATTCTAGAGGTCCCAGAAGGAGAAAAGAAAGAAAAAGGGACAGAAAACTTTAAAAACATATTTTTTTTAAATTTGAGCATAGTTGATACACAATGTTACATTAGTCTCAAGTGTACAACATAGTTATTGAACACCTGTATACCTTATGCTATGCTCACAAGTGTAGCTACCATCGGACAGCATACAACACTAATACAATATCATTGACTATGCTGTGCTTTTTAATTCCCATGGCTTATTCATTGCCTGTATCTCCCAGTCTAATTCACCTATTTTGTCCATTCCCCCAACCCCCTTCCCTCTGGCAACCATCACTTTGTTCTCTGTATTATAAGAATGATTCTGCTTTTTGTTTGCTTTTTCATTTGCTTTATTTCTTAGATTCCACATATGAGTGAAATCATAAGTATTAGAAAGCTTAGTTAAAGAAATAATGGGTAGGGTACCTGGGTGGCTCAGTCAGTTAAGCGTCCAGCTCTTGATTTTCACTCAGGTCCTTATCTCAGTGTCTTGGGACTGAGCTTCGGATCGCCCTGGGCCAGGCTCCAGTCTCAATGGGGAGTCTGCTTGAGATTCCCTCTCCCCCTTTGCTGCTCCCCCAACTCACACTTGTGTGTGTGCATTCTCTCTCTTTCTAAAATAAATAAATCTTACAAAAAGAGAAATAATGCCTAAAAACTTCCCTAACTTGTAAGATCCAAAGATGAATCCAAAAAGAACCACACCGAAACACATTATAATTAAATTGTCAAAGGTTACAAACAAGAAGAGACTCTTAAAGAAAGCAAAATGAAAAACAACTTGTTCCATATAAGAGAGCCTCCATTAGACTATCAGTAGATTTTTCTGGAGAAACTTTTCAGGCCAAGAGAGACTGGGATAATATATCCAAAGTGCTAAAAGAAAAAGCAAAAAAGCCAACCAAGAATATTCTGCCCTGGGCGCCTGCGTGGCTCAGTGGGTTAATGCCTCTGCTTTCGGCTCAGGTCATGATCTCAGAGTCCTGAGATCGAGGCCCGCATCGGGCTCCCTTCTCAGCGGGGAGCCTGCTTCCTCCCCTCTCTCTCTGCCTGCCTCTCTGCCTCCTTGTGATTTCTCTCCCTCTGTGAAATAAATAAAATCTAAAAAAAAAAAAAAAAAAAGAATACTCTGCCCAGTAAATTTGTCCTTTAGAATTGAAGGAGAGATACAGAGTTTTTCAGACAAGCAAAAGCTGAAGATATTCACCCCTACTAGACCAGTCTTACAAGAAGTATTAAAAGGAACTTTTCAATCCGAAACAGAAGGATGATAATTAGTAATGGGAAAACATGGAAGGATATATTTCACCAATAAAGACAAATATATAGTTAAATCCAGAATAGTCTAACTTTTAATGGCAGTGGATAAATCACAGAAACCAAGTATGAACTGAAAGACAAAAATATTAAAAATAACTATCATAAGTTTTTAATGGATATAAGGTTATGATGTAAATTGTGACATCAAAAACATAACGTGGGGGACTGGGAAAGTAAAAATATCAAGTTTTATTATGCATTTGAATTTAAGTTGTTTTCAGCTTAAAATAGACTATGGTAAATATAAGATGCTTTATATAAGTCTTATGTTAACAACAAAGGAAAAACCTATAACAGATATACAAAAATAAAAAGAGCAAATGAAGTATACCACTAGAGAAAATCATTAAATCACAAAGGGAGAGAGCAAGAGAAGAATAAAGAAATAAAATAATTCTAAATCAGCCAGAAAACAATTAACAAATGGAAATAGTAAGTCTATGCCTGGGGTGCCTGGTGGCTCGGTCGTTAGGCAGTTTGGTTCAGGTCATGAGCCAGAGTCCTGGGATCAAGTTCCGCCTCAGACTCCCTGCTCAGCAGAGAGCCTGCTTCTCCCTCTCCTACTCCCCCTGCTTGTGTTCCCTTTCTTGCTGTGTGTTTCTCTGTGAAATAAATAAATAAAATCTTAAAAAAAAAAGTAAGTCTATCCCTGTCAATAATTACTTTAAATGTCAGTGGACTAATTTTCCAAAGAAAAGACATAGGCTGAATGGATGAAAACACAAGGCCCAGCTATATACCATCTACAAGACACTCACTGAAGCTTTAGGGACACACCCAGACTGAAAGTGAATAGAGGGGAAAATAGTAAGTTCCGCATAAACAGAAACCCAAAGAAAGCAGGGGCAGCTTAATTTACATAAGATTGAGACAGGAACGGGAGACAAAGAAGGTCATGATACAATGATAAAGGAGATACCAACAAGAGGATATAAAATTTGTAAATATTTATGCACTCAGCATAGAAGCATCTAAATATATAAAGTAAATATTAACAGACCCAAGGAAAGGAAAGAGCAATACAATACAAAAGGGCTTTAACGTCCCTTTCAACAATGGCTAGATCATCCAAGCAGAACATCCATAAGGAAACATTGGACTTAAACTAGACGTTTGACCAGATGGACCTCACAGACATTTAGAGAACATTCCATCCAACAGCAGCCAAACACACATTCTTCTCAAGTGCACACGAAACATTCTCCAAGATAGATCAGGTATTAACCACCAAAAAAGTCTTAATTTAAGAAGATCAAAATCATAACCAGCATCTTTTCTGATCATGATGGTATGAAACTAGCAATCAATTACAAGATGAAAACTAAAACTCACAAATATGTCGAGATTTAAGGTGGCAAAGTATCTCATTGGCTTAGGCAGCTGAGGTGCATGACATTGACAACTGCATGATCCTTGACAGCAAGAGCTGTGTGGGTCCCTGATTGGCTGGAATGGCTGTTGGGCTTCTCAGAGGAAAGGGAACAAGGCATGTGGCTGTGGTGGCCAGAGCCAGTGGTGCGCACATACATGGCTGTGTTGCTGGCTGCAGGAGCCTGCATAGTGACAGGGGCTAGCTGCAGGTGCACACACATTGGCAAAAGCCCTGGCCAGCAGCAGGGGCTGGACCCAACTATGGGTGCATAAGTAGCTGCAGGACATGGGCAATCAGTGCATACCCAGGTGGCTATTGAGGCTTGTTGCAGGCCCAGGCACTACGGAGGGTCTGGTAAGCACAGTCAGTGCCAGCAGCAGCAGGTGTGTACTCATGGGCTATTTGCAAGGGCACCCGCAGTACAGGCCCATGACAGGGGTCAGGACTGGCTTCAGGCACACACGCAGCTGTGCGGTTTTGGCTGTCAGCGTGCACTCATGTGGCCACAGAGGCTAGCCATAGGTGCGCACACACTAAAGGCTGGTTACAGAAACTGGAACCAGCTGTGTGCACGTGCAGGTCTTCACAGAGACTACTTGCTGGTACATGGAGGTGCAGGCCAGTGACAGGAGTCAGGGCCAGGTCCTTTGTGTAACTCCAAAAGTTTACTCATCTGGTCATTCATTCTGCTCTCTTGGTGCCTGCGATGAGAACCGTTTCTGGCTAGGGAATTCCTTCTTGGCACTGAGCATAGCAGGCCTGGGGGGACAGGATAATGCAGGCAAAATGAAGCTGCTCTTCCTACCCTTTTTGTGTGGTTATTCTCAGGTTATTTTGCTCTGCTATTTTGCTGAAACTTCTTAGGTGGACTCTTGAAATCTCCCACAGCTATTTTCATTCTTGGACAGCTGTCTAATTGTTCTTTGTGGGAAGATGGAGGCCAGCACCTTCTGCCCTTCCATCTTGGTGACGTCACACCCCTGAGCTATCCGAAACTCCATTATAATAACTTTACAAGCCCACAAGCTGCCTCAAGACCCTGTGTCCTTTCTCCACTCTACCCAGACCATGCTACCCCTGACCAGAGGATAAAGGAAGAATGCATTAGAACAATAATCACAACAAAATAATCTTACATAAAAGTGATAAAAAAATAAAAGGATTATTATATCAAAAATTTAGTTAACAAATCTGCATTGCAAAGGCTTTCCTGTCTCACTAGGTAATACTGGTATTTCTAGAGTTATTTGTTTCATTGGTATTAGGCAAGATTATATTACTGAAAGATGATAATTACTAATATAGCCTTCTTCTAGATTTTAAGGGTAATAAAGGAAAATTATATTTTGCCATATAAAAGTTTCTCTTTCTTTAACCTAAAATAATTTTAGTTGCACTTAAATGTTTAGAAGACTGTGTTTAGAAACTTAACAAAGGAAAATATACATACAAACACGCACATGTAATATTTGGTTAAACTTTGTAATAATATGTTGCTTTATTACTACACAGGGAGGTATTTTTATATTCTTTGATCTTGCCAAAAATCTTTCCCTTACCAGTCTAGAAAGAAAAAAAAATATTTATAAAACTATGAATATCTACAGTAGGAACACTCCCCCACCCTTCAGTTAATATATCTCATTGGCAAATATGATGACTGTCTGTAATGATTGCTTTGAATGAATTTATTTAATTCATTAACAATAGACTTGGAGAAAAACAGATTTATTAAAGCAATATCAACACCATAGTTTTATAATGTAAGTTTTTTAGTTATAGGCAGAGACACTCAGTAAACATGCGATTTGTTCCATTTTTATAATTCCAAATTAAAGCAACCATAGTTTAAGCCTCATACCTAAGCCGTAAATTCAACTATGAATGTGGGATTGTTTTTGTTTGTTTGTTTGTTTGTTTTTTAAAGATTTTATTTATTTGACAGAGAGAGATCACAAGTAGGTAGAGAGGCAGGCAGAGGAAGAGGAGGAAGAAGGCTCCCTGCTGAGCAGAGAGCCTGATGCAGAGCTCGATCCCAGGACCCTGAGATCATGACCTGAGCCGAAGGCGAGGTTTTAACTCACTGAGCCACCCAGTGTGGGGTTGTTTTTATGTCCTCAGTCAGACTTAAAGTGCAATCTAGCCCCACTCTAGAAGGTAGTGCTGTGAGATAATTATAACACCTACTTTATAGGTTAGTGTGAGGAAGAAATTGAGAGAGACTGGGATGCTATGGCATGGTGTGACATAATAGGACAAATAGTAGATGAATCATGAACCATCTCTCTAGTATCTACTGAGCTTTTATCATCACTGTGAAATTGGGAGATAAAAGAAATATAAGACAGTTTCTCCCTTAGAACTCACCTCCCTGAGAGAGACAAATCATGTCTCTTTCACACAACTGGAAAAAGAAGTTAACAGTGGAAAGTTTAGCAAACATGAATCTTTTGTTTCCTAGAAAGCTCCGTTTTCTCTTCCACTTTAAACATACAGTGGGATTCTGCCATATGTACAGATTTTGGGTTCAAGAAACTAGAGTCTAAAAGGGGAAAGACAGTCCTGATGAGGGGACTAAAATGAGCAAAAACCATGTGGCAGAAAGCAGCACAGATTTTTAGAGAAACATGAAGAAACCAGTGCAACTGGAGTGGAGTTCTTGGTTAGTGGGAAGTAAGTTTGCATGTGGGGTATGTGGTGAGGGATCAGAAAACCCTACAACTCAACCAAGGCACATGACCATGATTCAGTGATCTATAGGGAGTCCTTCCTCATTCCCTTAACTTTCCCTTAACTAGCTAGCAGAGGCACTAGCTAACAAATTATGGTCTGGTGAAAGCCTTCATGAAATGGTTTTGTGGTGTGTGGTGTCCTTTGCGCTGTTACGTTCATTGTGAAGCGACCTGACTGCTTTATGCCACTTCAGAGTAGAAAACCCCCAATTTAGCAACAAAAGCCCTGTGGATAACAACCAGCTATGGACAAGGGCCCTCTGTCTCCCTGGAAGTGAGCAGAGCAAGAAGCAGCCTTCCAGTCCTTAGGATTGCTTTCCAAAATTGTGATGTCAGCAGAGGAAAAACAGCAAGGATGGACTCCCGACATACTCGTATTTTTTTGGCAAAAGGAAATGACACCACACTATATTAGCACATAAAATCTCTATACCCCTAACATGGCTAAAATTCCATATTAAGATTCTCATTAGCCGTCATTCAAAATACTCCACAAATTCCCTAATTGATCTAAGTATCTGCCTCTAACCCTATCTCCACAGTACAGCCAGAGCTATGCAGTTATTTATTCAAAATATATTCTTATGCACCCCCACCCCAAAACACACCTGTCTATGTCACCTCCTGTCTACTGCTTTCTTTAGTTAGGAAAATTGATGGGAGGCAACATTCTTTTTTTTTTTTAAAGATTTTATTTATTTATTTGACAGAGAGAGAGAGATTACAAGTAGGCAGAGAGGCAGGCAGAGAGACAGGGAGAGGAGGAAGCAGGCTCCCTGCTGAGCAGAGAGCCCGATGCGGGCCTCGATCCCAGGACGCTGAGATCATGACCTGAGCCGAAAGCAGAGGCTTTAACCCACTGAGCCACCCAGGCGCCCTGGGAGGCAACATTCAACTCAAAAACCTATGATCTGACAAGTCTATTTACAGAAAAAAATTACTGGAAAGTAAACCTGTCTTAGAAAATCAAGGACTTAAATATATCGCCCACAACTATCAAAGCATATCACTTCAGACCGAACTTACATCACAGAAACCAGTGCACAAAACTTAAATGCCGCACCTGCTCCCTTGGTGCTAACAGACACAGCTCTGTTAACAGCTGGCATGTGGAAGTGAAGACACCCAGTCACCTTGGAAGGGAGCTCCGGTGGTTGTCAAAGGGCGGCTCGAGGGCTGCTTTCTGTGGAGAGGCTTGGATACAACGTTTAGGAGGCCTTGCCAGAGACCTGTGCCCACTGTTCTGCGCATACATTTGTGAAGCTCAAAAGTAGGGGGAGACAGAGATAGGAAAATTGCTATGGAATTCCTAAGCTTCCAAGAAAGAAACAGTTCAAGATCCCACCCTTTCCTTGTTAAGATTTCAAAGATATTAAAATAGTTTGATGAACTATCTCAAATGAAGTTGCCTTGTCGCGAAGGATTTAAAAAAAAAAATCATTGTGGAATGCCAAAGGCTACAGGGAGGGAGATTCATTTTAAGGAGGAGAAGGATTTTAACTAAGAGAAATAAATGGGATATTTGGTTCCTAAAACTTAAGGTCATTATTAGGAATTCCCTGGGACGGATCCTGTCTGGGCCATGGGCCAAGTGCAGGGAAAGTATGGGTGAACTTAAAGACCTGTGTTAAGCAGACAGTGGTAGACTCGGGAACCCAGAATGGTTGTGCAGTGGGATGCCCACAGATACATACCACTGGAGGAGAGAAAGCCCTTTTTTCACCAGCACTCTGAGAAACTGCTGTTAAAGTTATCACCATGCCCCCCATGGCTACCAACAGCTGAGAACGAATTTTGGGACACCTGGTTTGGGGGCTGGCTTGTGCTTTCACTGCACAGCCACTGCAGCTGACAGATTCTGCAAAAACTCTCTGCATCCCTGGAGGCCATGAAGGGAAATTGATGAGCTATGAATAAAGAAAAGAAGGCATAAACAGGGTATGTCTTCACAGTAATTTAATTTGATTATTAAATAGATGGACCAACTAAACTATCCCCTAAACTGATGAGGATCTATTTTTTATGAATATACACTAACCACCCACGAATGCCAGGGCATTAAAGAACTAAGAAGACAACCTCTGTTGGCAAAACACTAACCGATTAGGAATATAAGCTCCCTGATACTAATCCTCCATTCCAGCCTCTGCTCCTGCTGTAAGCCCCATCTCCTCTCTGTGTACTCAACCTAAACTCTGACCACCCTACCAGGAGTTTACCATGAGCCTTCCTTTGTGTTCCCTCAGAAACAGACTGTGAGACAAAATCTGAGTGCAAGTGGTTCATTGAGAGGAGAGGGTAGCAGTGTGAGGAGAGGCAAGACAGAGAAGACAGCCAATTCAAGGCATTTTATCAAGTCAGGAGTCACTGTGTGTGACTGGAACTTAAGTCTGCTGGGAACAACCCAAAATCCAAAATAAAATAGGTTCCCAGAGTTCTCTAAGGTTGCTTCATGGAGGTATTAAATCTTTAACTCTTCTGGACTCTTGTACACGGACAATTCTCTATGGCACAAGGAAAGCTCAAGCAAAGAGATGGAAATCTCTTCCTAATAGAATGCTTCCTTTCTATGCCTAGACCACAAAAGTAACTGATATAATTTTTTTTTTTGGTAAATATTTATTTATTTGAGAGGGAGAGAGCAAGAGCAGGTGGAGGGATGGGGAGGGCAGCAGGAGAGGATTAAGCAGACTCCTCGCTGAGCAGGGAGCCCAATGAGGGGCTCTATCCCAGGACCCTGAGATCATGACCTGAGCCAAAGGCAGACACATAACCAACCGAGCCACCCAGGCGCCCATGAATTTTCTTCAGTGTTAAGATATCTTTCCTTTTTCAGTGAGTGTCATCACCCATCTGTTATTAAATTGTAACAGAAAAAATATATATTTACAGATTAATTAGGAAATAATAAAGTTAGTTTATTGGTAGTTTTGGTAATTCTTCTTTAGTACAGGTAGTCATAATTTTGACTTTGTAATACAGTTGTATCTTCTGCTAGTCATACCGTTCTTAGAGAAAAAACCCAGTTAGTATTTCTTAGCACATTGGAGAAAGACGCTTTAGGATTTCAACTTTTCTTTTTTATCATGTCTGGTAATAATCTGTATTGAACTACATATATGCTCACTGAAAAATTAAAAATTAAGTATCTTTATTATATTTCACCGAGTTCAGCACAATGTTAACAATAATAATAACTGCAATAGCAACTAACATTTACAAGCTCTTGCCATATGCCATGCATTATTCTAAATTCTTTCCAAGAATTAATCCATTTAATTCTTATAATAGCCTTATTTTATTTTGCAGATGAGAAAACAGAAGTACTGCTTAGTGAAGTCACTTTCCCAAAGCCACTTACATAGTACATGCTATTCTGAGACTTGGGGCTGGACATTCCAGTTGTAAAATCTGGACTCTTAGACTAAACTGCATCTTTTTCTTTCCTTTCCAATCCCTTTCCTAATTTTAACAAATCAGGAATACCAGTGGCTACGGAGACAACAATGACCAAATCTGCCCATATGATTCTCAGGAATAATTAAGGGCTGATTACAGCTATCAGGCACATTTAATATCAAGATGGAATGTGGTCCTATCAGAAATTACCAGACTAGAGAAACGGATTAGAGATTTAGGAAGAAAAAAAAGTCTCTAAAATGCCCTGAGTATATAAATATATAAAGTATTTTTATCATTTTCCTTACAATAAACAGCATTGATTAAACAGCTCTAAAGTACATCTGGAAAAGCAAGGGTAATAAAGTAGGAGGGTCAGCTGGTATGCATAATGATTGGTATTTATCTATCTTAGTAGACCATAGGTTATTATTACTCCCATTTTAGATTCTTTGAACGAGGTTTGGGTAAAATACTTAAAAACTAACATGAACACTTACCAAATGGTTATCGGTGAGCACCTACCCATCCATATTCATACTGCTTAAAGGCATTTCTAGCATAAAATACATATTTAGAGGGCACTGGCTGTATGTCAGAGCCTGTGTAAAGTACTGGGAATATCCAGGCTTTTCAAAGAAATGAGAGGACACAGATATTGACTATAATTATTAAATATTTAAATGAGGGTGCTGTGAGAGGGTATACCGGAGTCCTCGTGCATCTGAGGAGATCAGGAAAGCTTCCTTGAGAAAATGCCTTCTGTGGGGAAGTCCCTGGGCTAGGCTGTAGGTCATGCAAGAAAAAAATCAGAAACAGATTTGGTACAAAGCATATGACCTTACCTCAGTTTACACAAGGTTGTTTCGTTGGATTTTACATATCTTTAGACAATGGTAAAATTAAAATGTTAAAAATGGGTTTTATTATTTATCTTACATCTATTTCATGATGGTTTTTCTAAAGGAACATGTGTCTCTTTGAGTAGACACCGCTCCCCCTAACTGCCCTTATATCACTCACTACCAGAACAGAAATGAATTTCTCTGTTGTTGCAGAAACTCCTACAGCTCTGATATGGTGAAGAGGGTAGGGGTTGTTTATGTTTAAAAAGGTAATTGCATGTTTATTCAATCATGTACTCGATAAATTATCCCAAGTAATTAATCATGGAGAGAAAGATTAGAGAATTGATTAAGCAGAGTTTGTAATAATGCTAAAGAAAACACATCAAATACACATAATGCAGTAAGACAGAAGAGGCCAGAGATTTCCTATTTAGAGTTTGTTTTTAGAAACTGCATTTTCAGATCATAATGCTGGATTCCTCTACATGCAAAATAATGTGGTTTCAGTTTGCTCTTTAAGAATTTAATAAAGCAGTGCTTTACTAAAGGATAAAGATAACATTTACTCCTAACACCCAATCATTAAACAAAGGATATTTTGGTAATAACGGATTCAAAACATATGAAGTCAATTATTTAGTTAGTAGATCAGTATTAGTATTTTGATATAAATTGTTAATATAATCATATCCTTATGTCTCAGTTGAAAAACCAACATAAAATAAATTAAACCTCTGTTCTACTCTAAGTTTGGACATCTGATAAAATTTTGTTTCTTTAAAAATATTTTCAGAATATTGTTCCACTTTTTATAAAAATACTGACAGAGAAAAATAATGACATCATGTTTCTATATTATGGAGGCAATAGGAGCAATGGGGAGCTAGAGATATGAGAATGAAAAAAAAATAAACAGATTGTTTTTTTGAACTTGGCTGTTTCTATCTAGAGATACTTTAAATAATGGCCAAACTATATGTGACCCTTACTGTAGGCAATTATATTGTTAATGCAGTTTCTTTTCTGGCTGTTAATGCAATAACTATTTTTTTTAGACTGCATCCTACAGAGTGAGACTTGAAAATTTAAAAATAGTAAAAAAAACAATAATAATGGCTTTAGATTCTTTGATGTGTGATTCTACTCATGACAAGTTTCTTACATCAACTTTCTCTGAACTAGATACTATTGTTCAGTTGAATGCAGAAATATATATGTAAATAAGGAATTGCTCAGGGCGCCTGGGTGGCTCAGTGGGTTAATGCCTCTGCTTTCAGCTCAGGTCATGATCTCAGGGTCCTGGGATCGAGGCCCGCATCGGGCTCCCTGCTCGGCGGGGAGCCTGCTTCCCCCTCTCTCTCTCTGCCTGCCTCTCTGCCTCCTTGTGATCTCTCTCCCTCTGTGAAATAAATAAATAAAATCTTAAAAAAA
>LNAC01000574.1:865693-918934 GCA_002007465.1 Ailurus styani
TGATCTCTCTCCCTCTGTGAAATAAATAAATAAAAAATCTAAAAAAAAAAAAAAATAAGGAATTGCTCAAACAGTGCACACCATCCAGCTCTAGATTTTTCACAAGTTCTCTTCCTGTCTTCACATGTTGCCAACACAAAGGACTCTTATAACTTTTTGCTTCTTAGACATCCCAGGATGTCCCACAGAACAGCACAGACCAAAAAATTCAGAAATTTTTAAATATTATCATTCACCAGTTAACCAGTATAACATAATCCTTAATTTTATAATTAATTTTAGAACATTTTATTTTGAGTTAGTGCTTGTAAAACACCTACAATTCAAGATTCCTGGGATGAGTGCTAAAAATGAGTAGCAGTTCTTGCATTTAAGCGGTTTATAGGTTGGAAAACTAAAAGAGCATATAAAATGGCGCATCGAAAGGAGCAAATTAGTAGGAAAACAGTGGTCACTAAGGACAGCAATAGTCGAAGACTACTTCTTGGAGATTTTACTTCTGTTGGATCCTGAAAAAGGATGCACTTGAGGGAGGTGGTGAGAGTTGAGGGCAGTCCTTTCCATAAGATGAGCAGGTAAGTTCACATTCCAACCACTGAGTAAGTTAGTTTTGAGTGGAGGAAGGATTCTTTCAAAGGAGAAAGGAAAAATAAAGTTGGAGAAGTAAACTATGTTGTAAAAGATCTCTTTCTTTGTCAATGAGTTTCTTATTACAGGAGTAAAATGACATTGAGAGGTCTTGACAAGTCAAAAAAATTTTCAAGTATTACTGATTATTAATAAATTAACCTAGGAAAACACTTATGTTCTTCTATATGTAAAATGTCAAAGCAATGCTGGATCTGGAAAGGAGAAGATAAGGTTTTTCATCTCTGCATTTCATTCAGTAACAGGTAATTTGTGTTTCCATGTTCCTATCACCAAAAATCATAATGTCTGAATGCATGTTGCTGAAACCACAATAGCCTTCAATTTAGAATATATATATTTTGTCCTTGCACTTCTGTGGGCCTTAGTTTCCTTATCTGTAAGACCTTACACTCTAAAACCTGTCACAATAATCTCTTGAATTTCTAAGATATGGTTGGTTATCGAAGGTTATTGAGAATATTGAGGGACTCAGTCTATTAACAAAAGTTTGGGGCTGTCTAAAGAGCTTAATGTGACACTTTTTTAGAACCTGAACTGGATTTTCACCAATTGCCAAATTTGCTATGACAAACTCCATGTTTTGTGGGCAGCTCATTTCTATGGATGATGCACCCTGAGCAGTTCCTTCTAAAAGGGGGAGGGTTGTGGCACCTGGGTGATTCAGTCAGTTAAGGGTCTGCCTTCAGCTCAGGTCATGATCCCAGGGTCCTGGGATCAAGCCCCACGTTAGGCTCTCTGCTCAGTGCGGAGCCTGCTTTTCCTTCTCCCTCTACCTGCTGCTCCCCTTGGTTGTGCATTCTCTCTCTGTCAAGTAATTAAATAAAATCTTCTAAAAAAATTAAAAATAAATAAAAGGGGGAGGGTTGTATAAAGGCCAGGTTTTAGCAAAGCCTGACACTAGTGGCTGACTGAAAAGTAGAGAGAGATCTTTGCACACGCTTCAGGAATCCTGCTTTCTTTGCTTTCTGAAAGTTGTTTGATCCCAATATTTTTAGTTCCTCAGAGAAAACAGGAACATCTTATGATCCACCACTTTATAATATGTCATCTCACTTTTATCACATGGTACATTTATGGTTTTTGCATATTCCAAGGATACAGGAAAGGAGCGAGTATTAATTGAAAATCTATGTGCCTTTCACTAGAACTGTGAATAGATGATTGTATTTAATCCTACTAACAAACCTGCCAGATTTCATTTATTATTTTTTTAAGATTTATTTATTTATTTCAGACAGACAGAGAGAGAGCATGTGTGAGTGGAGGGAGGGGCAGAGGGAGAGAAATCCTCCAGCAGACTCCCTGCTCAGTCCAGAGCCAGAGACAGGGCTCAGTCCCAGGACGCTGAGATCATGACCCGAACCAAAATCAAGAGTCGGACACTTAACAGATTGAGCCACCCAGGTGCCCCCCTGCCAGATTTCATTTAATCTTACGATCAAATCCTACCAACAAACATTAAGCAATGATGGCAGTAATTGTAGCAAGGTAGCTTGGAATGAGGCTGTGAAGGGTCTAGCAAGTTACTAGAAAGATTTTGGACTTCGTAGTGCTGACCAGAATATCAGTGTCTCACATAGCGCCTGGACTACGTGCATCAGAAGCACCTGCAAAACATTTAAAAAAAAAAATTCTCAAACATGACCTCACCCCACCACACATGCTCACACACACGCGCACACACACACAATACAAACTCGGTTCATCTACATAGAGATGAGATGCTGAAATTCGCTATTTTAAAATAAGCCCTGGGCGCCTGGGTGGCTCAGTGGGTTAAAGCCTCTGCCTTCGGCTCAGGTCATGATCTCGGGGTCCTGGGATGGAGGCCCGCATCGGGCTCTCTGCTCAGCGGGGAGCCTGCTTCCTCCTCTCTCTCTGCCTGCTTCTCTGACTACTTGTGATCTCTCTCTCTGTGTCAAATAAATAAATAAAATATATAAAAAAAAAAGCCCTGCTGATGATTCTGATATAGGTGGGTGATGGATCAGATTTTGAGAACCAGCACTATACACAAAAGAATCTAATACAGGATATTTGTGTGGGGAATTGGCATGATGAGATTTATATATTTCTATAAGCATATATTTTATAGTTATCAAACTTTCATGTAGAAAATACTTAAAATGTAAATATGAATAAGATGTTATAACTGTTTTATGGCTAAGTACATATATAAATAAGAGAATACATCAGAAGACATTCAGCCTGAGAACAAAGCAATTACAGTAATTCTGAAAAGTTTACCAATGCATTTAGGTAATTTTTAGCAATTGAAAAATGTATCATGTAATAAAAATACAGGTTTCTTCACTTAAAATATAATTTAGTGGAAAACAGGATCTAAAAAGGATCCACTTACTAATGTGCCTGTTTTATTTTTCATTTCATATATGATAACTTTCTAACAATATATCATTTTTGAAGGGGGCGGGGTATCCAATTCCCCATTCAACTTATTTACAAGATTGGGGACACAAACTGGGGTCATGCTGTAATGAATGATCTCTTATATTTAGGTAGTTTAAGAAGTGCTTGGGTTTTATCATCTCAGATCTATATTAGGCAATTTATGTAATAAATAAGATAATTTTATTTTCCCTCATTTCTTAATGGAAAAAATTAATTTCTGGCCAATATACCCTTCTGAAATATATAATTTAAATATATATTTATAAGTAACAAAACTAATCCCCAAAGGTCAAACATTTTACATAATTTTATGGAGCAGCAAATGATGAAAGAAATCTTGGCTGTCTGATCTTATCACCTCAATTTTCAGATAAGGAAATAGGGGTTGAAGATTGAAATGATTTGCCTAACAACACACAGCTGTTTAGAGGCAAAATTAGAACTGGGATTAAGATCTTACAACTCTCAATACATTGGTTTTTACACAGTAAAATGCTAGAAGTAGAAGATAATTTGTGTGTGTGTGTGTGTGTGTGCGTGTGTGTGTGTGAGAGAGAAAGAAAGAAAGAAAGGAAAGAAAGAAAGAAAGAAAGAAAGAAAGAAAGAAAGAAAGAAAGAGAGAGAGAGAGAAAGATAGATATGGAGGAAAAATAGGAAACTTGGTAAACACACCATATACACAAAAAGTACATGAACAATAGTGGACATGGAATTTGCCATGTGTGTTACCATGGCATATCCATTACAAGGCATTAAAATAATCTCCTGAGTCTATTCTTTTCCATTTCCTCTAGAAGTAACTCCAAATGCCTCTTTTGGGCACATACATCTATCATCCAGGTGTGCTCTCCTACCTAGTTATCCTACCTCCCATCCTACTACTTGTCCTATTTCAGTTTATCCTCAGTTTCTCTGCACCCTCAGATAATTTTTCATGCATCACTTTCTGAAACCATGTACTAAAAATCCTACATTATAACTGTGGATATATTGATTCCTTCCTATAATTTGATCATTGTTTATTTTGTGCAAGTGTTCTTGGTGCCTACATATTCAGATTGGCTCTATCTTTCTGATTAATTTTATCCCTATGAGATAATCCTCTAGTTAGATAAGCCTCTAAATCTGAGCTTTGCCTTAATGTCTGTTTTGTCTGATCTTGATGATCCCACCTCAGTTTTCTTTGTTTAGTATTTGTCTGATATAGCTTCCTTTTTTCTTTCTTTACCTTCAGCTTTCCTGTCTCATAGGATTTTGTATAACTTGGAATTAGTACACACTGCCTCTCTTAAAATTCAAAAATCCAGCCTGACAAATTTTCCTTTAACTGCTTTAACCTATTTATAGTTATTGTAACTACAGATATATTTGTATTTTTTCTATTACCCCATATTGTGTTTTCTAGACAATGAACTCTCTTTGCTTCCTTGTTCTCTTCTTTGAAGTCCATTAGTTTGAGTGTTCCTTGCTCCCTTTTTCATCTCCTCTTTCTCTATTAGAACCTGGCTTCCCATGGCACTCCCAGTGCCAGCCAGCATCGGAGAGGTCAATGGCAATGTGGCCTTCAGGCTCACTTTGAGCCATTCTCCCTCTCACTTTATTTCCCAGGACATTCTAAGGTCTTCCCTACCTTTCAAAATTTGCATACACTCTTCCTACTGTTGGTGGTGCTCTACTTAAGATTCTTTGCAGAGCTGACTTCCTCACTCTTTAAACCTCAGTTGAAATCGAGGCTTCTTAGCCAAGCTTCCTTGTGGACCACAGGCAAGAGGGATTCCTCTCTACCTCCCTCAGCATTTTTCTCTCTTAGAGCTCTATGTTTATTAATTTCATAGAGATTTTATCAGTATAATTTTATATTTACTTATTTGGCTTTTTTCACCATCTATCATTTTTTTCCTACTCTGCCATCTTAGCTCACCATCTATTAAATATAAGTTCTTTGAAGGCAGCTAGCTTTCTACTATATTCCCTGTACTGACGAAGTCCGTCCTTCACACCAGATATTAAATGAGCATTTCTTGAATAAGCAAAGGATTTGTAAAGCTAGTCACATCTATATTTTCAAATATTTGACTGTCTGTCATATACTCATTTATTGCATTATTGGACTTCTCAACATCCCTTGATCAATTATTACCACATTGCAAAGGCTTTGGAAAAATACATAAAGGCATCTAATAAGAGTCTTTATGAATATCTATTTCAAAATAAAATTCAAGTATATAATAGTGCTAATTTTGTTACTTATTATACATATATTTACTAATTACAGAAAGATCGAGGAAAGAATATGGGGTTTTGATGACACTGCTATTGTATTAAGCATTTTAAACATCACCTAGAGACTCCATACATGATCTAACAGAATAAAGTAAAATGAACACTAGGGTTGCAGTCAGTGAAATTGGATTCTAACCCCAGCTCTGTCAAGATTCATGTGACTTCAAAACCACTTCCCTAGGCCTTGGTTCATTTACTATATGAAAGATGATGTGAGAGTAACTTACGTAATACAAAACAAGTGATATACATATGCTTAAAGCATTATTACTATTAATAACAATGTAAAGAATATTGAGAAGAAACTGATCTTAAATATTTGTACTTAACTTTTAATATGAATTGGTAATTTAGGAAAGAGAAAATAGTGAGTCTTTTAAAAGTCTGACTTGAACAGAATGTCAAAGTTGTTTAGAAGTTCCTTTATCAATTATTAAATAACATCATAAATACTTCATATCTAAAATGTTAAACTCTCCCTCAAAATATCTTTATACTAGAAGCCATGGAATTATGTTAAATATATATTAGCTGCCAATTCTGTATACACACAATCATACTGTTGCCTTCCAGGGCAGTAGAAGACATTTTGCAGAATTAATTGAGTTAGCTATTTCTAAATAACAAAAAATTCATGAGTCATATCACTGACTGCCATGAACATTTTATTCTTTTCTCCTAAACAAAACAATGAATTGAGTTCAATGTTGTTGATGAAAAATAAGTATTGGGTGGGCAAGTCAAAACCTGCAAAGCTATCTCACTTAAAATTGTTGTAGCCTTTAACAACCAAGCACTTTACCAATTTACAATAACACAGTGATTGCTTGTCTACAAATCTTCACTTTATGATTACCACCACACAGGAAATATACCAGTTCAGAGTTTGTATGTGAAAATGAAACCGATGTTTGACTCCTAATTTCAGACTGCAGAAGGAATGAAATCACACAGTAAGTTTTGTTTGAATTGTTTTCCTATTAAAAAATGGCAACTGTTATAGCATTTAGATTAAGAGCAGAGATTTGGGGACTTCATTACCTCATGAGCTAGAGTTATGGAATAGGTTATGCTGCAATAACAATTTAACCCCCAAACTTCAGTAGCATAACGCAGTATTGGTCACTGGGGTCTCTACACATGGTCTCACACGCTTATTGGGAGATCAGGACATGTTGGAATCCGCCATTGGAAGTGCTGTTGGTTATTGTAGAAGCTGAAGGGAATTGCTGGAGGGTCATTTACTGAGCTTAAGTGCTGTGGCTCAGAACTGATGTAAGTGTCTTACACTCATAGTACATTAGTTAGAACTAGTCCTATAACCCCCAACTAACTTCAAATGGCCTGTGAAATGTGAAAAAGCACATGGATATATGATTAGCAGGAAATGGTTCTACCAGGAAGACCTGTATTTGAGCACCAGCTATGCCCAAGTGAGATAACTTTCAACCAATTGCATAACCCCCTTTTTAAGTTCCAACATTGTCATGGATGACTAGAATATATATGTATTTTAAGTTAAATGAGACAATTTATACAATCTGTTTATCTTTTACATAGTATTCGGATAGCATTTTAGGGAGACAGAGATGTAATATGTTTTACACTAAAATGGTTAAAAATAGATAATAATAGATATATTACATATTTTCCTACTTTTAAAAAGATGGTAAAGAAAGGACTCCTTTTCTGCTTTCATATAGGTGGCCCATGAGTCATTATGGGTTTTAAACTATGTGAGAGCCTGGTAACTTTAATAAAGCAACTTTATTAAAGACCATTCTTTTCTATGTTGTTCTCTCAGAAATCAGCATCATACTTAACATAATGACTTTTCAGCAAATGTCTTTTGAACTTAAAGCTTTGTATCTTATGACATGACTGAGAAATGTCAGTGATTTTGTAAAGTATAGCAGGCACTAATACGCATAGCTATAACATCTATAAAACTCTATTAGAAAAATAATTAGCATCTTTGACCTCTTTTCTGCTGAGCCCAGAGGCCAATGGTAGTTTTTCCTTTATTAAAGTTACTAGACTCTCACATAGTTCAAAACCCATATTGACTCTTGGGTCACCTGAATGACAGTAAAAAAAAAAAAAGTTCTTGGTTTACCACCTCTTTACACATTATCTCCTTGCCTCCCCTGAGATATTCTGCTTTTAAATTTTTACTTCTTCACAGCAAGAAAGAGACAGGGACTACAATTTAATGTTTTATGTAACCTTTGTACATAGATTACATGAGAGACAAAAAAGTATATTTCAATATTGCTTTGCAGATTAATGGCAAAAATATAACTTATTGATCTCAATGAACTGTCAATCACCATGCTAGGAAGGAAACAATTTAAGTCAACTTTTAACTAGCTTTATTTACTTATAATATAAATAATTTGATAATGTCCTATAAATACTACTTTTATTTCTTAACTATAACTTCTGATATAGACATAATGCTTTTTTATATGTATTTTAGCAAAAATATTAGCATTCTCTATAAATTCAGAGCATATCTCATTGCAATATTCTATATGTTTCATCAATATGGCCAACAGGCCATTGTACACTTCTCCTAAATATGTATATATGTGTATGTGTATACATATACACATACACATCTATACACGTACATACATACAACTTTAAAAAAGTAAACCTTTTATGAATGTATATTTCTATATAATGAAAGACTCTAGGGTAATTTTGAGTGCTGTATCTTAACTGCCGAGAGACAAATACATATTGAAATTGCATTTGAAATAGATTTAAAAACAAGTGCTAACCCTTATTTTTTTTAATACTAAAAGCCTTATATTTTTGATGACAAATACAGATAAAACATTTTAGTCTATAATAGTTCTCATAACTCTAATCACCCTGGTTTTGTCTGCTACAGCATACAGGAGCAACAATAATCTCATTCAAGTATTACCCAGTCAAATGCCATGAACTAAAAATAAATTTTATGAGAAAGGAAAAAAAATTAAGGTCAATGGATTATAGATGATTTGAATAAGTTCTTCTCTCCATTTGAGATACACACTAACTTCTGAACTCATTTCTCACTAATTATAAGGCTGACTGGCAGAGATCGTTGTCTTTGTGAATAAATGAAAATTCTTTAAATCCACCGCAACATTAAATCATAGCCTGATTAAGACATATAATTTAATCACTCTTAAACTTCTTTCATTAATTTTAAGCCCTGTAGTCATTATCTAGTAAACCACATTGCAGAATTTAAAAAAAAAAATAGATTCTTTGAATGATGACTCAAAGTATGATTCTGATAGCATTTCTCTAATCACTCACCATTATCAAAACGAAGTTGATTTAATTGAACCTGTAAAAGAGATTGCATTTTCTAATCATACCTCATCTATAGATGCTTATTATTCAAAGGAAGCCATATGTTTTTTCAATCACCCTTAATTAAAATAATGCATATAATCTTATATATCATTTTCCCTTGGTAGTTATTCTAAAGTGATTCTGGTTTTTCCATCATTTTTTAATGTATTACTTATTCTCTGCACTACATAGTCAATATTTTTTTCTTAGCAATGAGCAAAGAGAAATTTGAAAATAATTCATTACTACCTATAATGGTAATCATTTGACTAATATCTTCATATATTAGAGGTAAACATCAAGATTCCACATCAGAGTGGAATATTGTGTAGGCACATAAGTTAATAGAAACATCAAGAATAATTCTGAGCTGTATTCATTCTTGAACAGCAAAAATAACACAATCATGGGATAATTTTCCTTGATCAACTCCATATTAATTCTTTCTTTTAGAGCGTACAATCGTACAAAGAACACAAATATACTCTGAAAGAATGGTGAAGATACAGAAGAATATATGTTTATATTTCACTATTTTATGTCTATATGTGTGCATATACATATATATGTATTTACATATACATCATATATATTACACATATATAATAGAAACAATTTAATCATCTCATTGAAATATTTATAGAGTATGTAATATTTGCCCCTCATTTATGCTAGGGACTTCATTATCTTAAAAATAAGCAGGTTTAATGTCACTGGTAATTCACGATCACCAGTGTCCATCTGGTCTTTTCTCCTGTTCAAGATCATACTATCCTCTTCTCCAAAATGATTATCCAAATACAAAATATTAAATTAATACTAAAACCTTGACCATCCTATTTCATTCCTCCTCACTTTTACCTACTTTGTAATACAAATATTTAGAAGGAAATATCTTCACTCTCTGACACCTAGCCTACAAGTATGTCTACCATGAATTCATATTTTCCTACCTCATTGTTATTTAGCATAAGCAAAGGGTATCATCCTGAAAATAAATCTTGTGCCTATTTCCTAGCTTCTTTTCCCTCCTGCTTTGCCAGTGATTTCTATCACTTATTCACCTCTGCCTGGACCTTCAACATCTCTTCCTACTGGATCTTTTCTATCCCTACTGGAACATGTTCAGGTCTCTCCCAACTTACAGAAAAAAATGAAAATTAAACAATAATTTATTAGCCCTTTCCGTATTGGGGCCAAAACTCTTGAAAGAGCTGTCATACTAATGGCCTTGTTTTCCTCACTTCACCCTCATTTCTTTCCTCACTGCAGCAAACTTCCAACCTCATGGTTAACATCATTGTGGTTAAGATCACTATTATAGATTCTACTTTGATAAATCCAGAGTCCCTTAATGGAGCTTCTGGTACAACATACCACTTTGAAACAAATTTTTCTTGGCTTCTGTGGCTGCCAGCTTTGGACTTATCTTCTACCTCTTAGGTGCTCTTCCTCATTCCCCCTCCCCCCCCAGGTCTTCTCTTCAAATCTTTCAAATGTTAATGCTCTCCAGACAATTCATTAATTTCACTCACTACCATAGTTTGCAATCATACACAAAGAAAATAATTGCCAAGTCTATTATCTCCGGATCAAAGCCTTTTCTTAAGGTTCACATGAATATATACAACTGCCTAGCGGACAGATTCACTGCAGACTTCACAGGCACTTTAAACAATACATCAAGGAATAACTTGTCTTTTCACTCTCTATATATGTTTTATTTAAGGAATATCTCCATTTGCTAAAGTTCTCAGATCACCTAACTAGAAGACCTCAGAATGACTCCACCTCCGGCTCTGAAATATTTGAAAAATACCATTTATGAATATAGTTTAATGTATGTAAAGGACATAAAATACAAAGCTATTTGTGTTAGTTCAACTATACACATACATATGTATAATACACTCACTTCTGGAACCAACTTGCAATGATGGCAGAATAATCATTAGCTAAAAATATTCAGCAATTGAACCCTATTGATGGGTAAAATATCATTCTGAGGAAAACTACTGGCAGAACTAATGATGTTCAAGGGGCCCCAAAGTATAGAAAAAAGAAGTAGGTTGTTCCTTGTAGGACTGGTAATGATCTTGAAAGGAGACGCCTTGGATGAAAAGAATCACCCCTAGAACCCAAGCTTCTGTCAGTGCTGTACTCACTTAGTGTATAAAAGCTCCAAAGAAGCCATTTGAAAGTAGAAAGGTTGCTACTTTGGAGAAAATGTGTATTTTGGGGGATGGGAAAAGAGGCAAGGTACATTAATAGTTTTCCTCTGATATTTGCACATATTAAATATGTCTGTTCCTGTTCTTTAACTCCAGTCATATATTCCTTCTTCTTCGTTTTTTTTTTTTAATTCTCTGATCAGAGGAAAGCTGAAAGAATAGTAAAAGCTGTTTTAGAGAGCCATAAACCTACTGTCTCTATCCTTTTGGTTGTGATCCTAAAGAGCCTGAGAGGAGAAAATGCACTAAGGAAGAACTGTAAAGAATTTTAGTCAGAGTTTTAATCAGTACATACCAAATCCATTTGTCTTTTTATTTTTTTCTTATCTCACTTCATTTTACCACCATCTACACAGTTGTTAAGGCAAAAATCTGGAAATAACTTTTGACTCTCTATTGTCCATCATTCTTACACTAAAACAAAGACATGGACCTGTTTTGTTTTGTTATCTCCCCAGAACCTCAAAAAGTGGGTGGGATAAGTAGACATGAAATAAATATTTTTAAATTAGTCCAATTAATTAATATTTTTTGAATCTGACCATTTCTCTTATTAGTTTTCTTCTGGTATTAGTCTAATTCAAGGTACGAGCATGATTCATCTGAACCATACCATCTACTATTGAACTGGTCTCCCTGGACTCATTCCTGCCACTTGCCAATCCATGCCTCATATTGCAGGAGAATGACCTTTTCAAAATGCAAGTTTAATATGATTTCCTCATTGCTTGAAACTCTTCAGGACTTTCTTCTCTTCTTGGGATAATGTGCCTTTATATATCTTACTTCTCTAGCATTTTCTCTTGTACGCTGCTTTGTTTTTGTCTTGATCTCTGCTGCTAGATATTTATTATAATTCTTAATTTATTGTATATCTTTTTTTTAAGATTTTATTTATTTGGCATAGAAAAAGAGAGAGCACAAGCAGGGGTACTGGGAGGCAGAGGGAGAAGCAGGCTTCTACTGAGCAGGGAGCCCAACGCAGTACTCCATCCCAGGACCCTGGGATCGTGACCTGAGCTGAAGGCAGACACTTAACCAAGTTAGCCACCCAGGTGTCCCCATTGTATATCTTACATCTTATAAACTTAACTGTAAGACTTATATGGGCAATGGGAAGGCCCACTTTGTATACTCTCTCCTGAACCTGAGCATTTCAAGGAAGTCTGCAACTAGGAAGAATTAAATAGTGGTTGGATAAATAGATTACTTTCTTTAACCCCCATAATGCCACCATAAATGTAGATACTCCTCCCCAGTTTGTGTATGCAAAAACTAAAACTCAGAGAGGTCAGGAAAATTGCCGAAGTTTTGCCTTGCTATGTAATGTTCAAGTCAATTAAATGTTTCTGATACTTAGTTTCATCCTCTATGCAGTAGAGATAATAAATTTACCTGAAGATGAATGAAACAGTTTAAGATGAAAAAAGTAAGTATCTAAAACAGTGATGAGCAAACTATGACCCACAGATAAATCTAGCTTACTACCTGTTTTTGTAAGAACCATGAACTAAGAATGTTTTTTAAATAGCTGAAAAAAATCAAAGAACAATATTTCATAATATTTAAAAATCACATGACATTTGTATTCCACTCTCTGTATACAAAATTTCGATGGAGCACAATCACATCTATTCACCTACATATTATCTGCCTTTGTGCCGGCAGAGTTTAGTAGTTACAGTAA
Source organism: Ailurus styani (assembly GCA_002007465.1). NCBI lineage: Eukaryota > Metazoa > Chordata > Mammalia > Carnivora > Ailuridae > Ailurus > Ailurus styani. The sequence continues at coordinate 878,312 of LNAC01000574.1, forward strand.
ATCCTATGTGTTTCGCAAAGCAAAAATATTTATTCTTTGGCTTTGGTCTAGAAAAATGTCTCTAAGTATTCAATATATACACTTATAATTTTTACTATTGTTTTTAATAATAAAAATAGTCACAAATGGTGTCCTAGTCTAAGTGATTTATAGCTCATCTACCAGCAAAATTTCTGGCTAATAAAAAACTATAATGACGAGTTTCTTTGTTATTACTCCAACTAATACATTAAATACAGTCAAGTAATGAAGTAATGTTTGCCTTCAGCAAGACAAACCACTTCTAATACAAATACAGAAAATTGTATATGATTCTTTAAAAATGATACTCGACTTTTTTTAACTTCTCTCACTTTCCACGTTTGTATAATAAATATTCATCACAGATATGATCAGGGTTCTGAAGAAAGGTAGCTAAGCACTTAAGAATTAACTTGAGTATCCAAGATCTGTGAAAAAGCCTGGACTAGGCTCAAACAGGTATTGAAGCCCTCTTCCTCAATGGGGACACAGTCTCTAACATAATGGATTCCAGCCAGGAGCTTGAATTAATAGCCTCCTCTGATGAAGTATAAATATGTTCTAGAAGTTAGCTTGGTCAACAATGGTAATTCTTAAATGTTCAGATATTTGAGATCTGTGACAAAATCTGATCATTTGGGATACTGATCCTTTGGGAAATATGGAGTAATGGGTATTGGGTACATTTACAAAGCAAATATAATTTGAGCAGGCAAATGAAGTCCTTGAGAAGCCAGAGATTCTATATCACCCATTTGTTTTACAGTGTGTTTCTTCCTGTCCACTCATTATTTCTTCCTCATGTTGTCTCATTCCCTATTTTGTCACCCATATGTTCCCTTGACCTCCTATTTTTTCTATAAATTTAGAATCTGAAAGCCATTCGAAATGCAAATTTATTTTTATGATTGAATTGAAAATGCCCTGTTACTCTCTTTGCCTAAGTATGTCCTCTCTTAACAACACTATCTAAAACCTTTCCTTGGGGCACGTGGGTGGCTCAGTGGGTTAAAGCTTCTGCCTTAGGCTCAGGTCATGATCTCAGGGTCCTGGGATTGAGCCCCACATCAGGTTCCCTGCCCTGGCGGGGAGCCTGCTTCCTCCTCTCTCTCTGCCTGCCTCTCTGCCTACTTGTAATCTCTCTCTGTCAAATAAATAAATAAAGTCTTTAAAAAATAATAAAAAAATAAAAATCAAACCTTTCCTCCATCAATGTTTTTAGATTACTGATTGGCCTTATTTTGAGCTTATTTTGAGCTTAATGGTAAGTCATTCATGAGAAACAGAGCTGGATAAGTACATGGCATGATTTGGGCCTGAGCCAAGCAGACCAAGATTCTAAACTTAGCTTGCCACTTCACTGGCTGCATGATCTTAAACAAGTTTCTTATATTTCAGTCTCAGGGTCTTCATTAGTAAAAAGTGGATAATAATATCTAACTTAAAGAAATGTTGTGAGCATTCAAATCACATAACATTTAAAATATCTAGAATAGTCCCTGAGTCACAGTAGACAATTAATCAGTTTCTTTCCAGTCTTCCCTTTCTCCCCACTTCCAGTTCCTTAGTGTGGGAAAAGCACCAAGACACATTCAGGATAATACTTCATTATGAGCAAATGGAGTATAAGGTCACTGGTAAAAATGTGCTCTGTCAAAAAGATGCCTTCTCTATATCGGACCAGAGTAAAATGTGTTACATCTAAATGAATGATCTAGTATTTTGATTAAGGAAATTTTTTTTTTATTAAGGAAATTCTAAGTATATAATGCAGTAGAAAGAGTACAAGATGGGAGCTAAGAGAAGACCTGGTCTTGAATTTGGGCTCTGATATTTATTTTCCATGTCATTTATGGTCAATGGGCCTCATTTTTTTTCTAATTCTTAAAATTTTTAATTTTTTTTATTATGATAACAAGGGATTCTTTAATCCCCATCTCCTATTTCATCAATCCCTTCACCCACCTCCACTCTGGTAACCTTTAGTTTGTTCTCTTAGTTAAGAGTCTGTTTCCAAGTTTGTTTTTCTTTTTCTCCCTTTGCTCATTTGTTTTCTTAAATTCTACATATGCGTGAAATCATACAGTATTTGTCTTTTTCTGACTGACTTCTCTCACTTAGCATCATACTAGTTCCACCCATGCTGCTGCAAACGGCAAGACTTCAATCTTTTTTATGGCGGAATAATATTCCATTATTTATATAATATAGATGCCTCCTCTTCTTTATCTACTTATCTATCTGTGGACACTTGGGCTGCTCATTTTAGTCTCCTGCAAAATTAGGGTAAAATCAGCCCTACGGTTCTGGCAGGTTGATGTTACCTCCTTTCATGATTCTCACCCTTTCCTTCTTTCTAGCCTTTCTCCTATTGTTGTTTCTCTCCAGCCACACCAGACACAGTTCTCCAGATTATTGAGGTTTGTAAGCAAATGTCTCTGAAAATTTTGTTTCCTGCACCTGAAATGTCTTTCCATTCCAGGATCAGATCCATCTTTCATATACGTGCAAATATTCATCATCTAGAAGATGGTTTTAGCACTAACCCTCTGAGATAGAGTTGCTCCTTCTTTGTTTGCTCCTGCAGTCATTTGTGCCTAATATTCTCACATATTTCTGCATGGTTAAATAGAATTGTTAATTACCCATGTCATCCAGATTTCAGGGCTAGATTCTAGGGCTCATTCAGCTTTCATGCCTCAATATCTAGGAGAGTATTAGCACACAAATTTCTGTTCAAATAAGACAGGGAGAATGTAAGCGTGCTTAGCAATATATGTCATTAAAATATACCAATTCTAAAGATTTGGGGAAACTAATGTATAGATCAGTGAAAAGCAAATGCTTGCCTGAGGAAAGATTTTGTATAGAGAGTCTGTGAGAAGTAGGATATATCTGGGATTTAGATGAAGAACAGAGTAAAGACAAAGTAAAGGAATTTAGAGAGAGAGAAAAAAAAACTTTACATAGCTGCCTGGTACATACTCTTTTTATTGTCCTGGTAAAGGATTATCTGTGAAAAAATTATTTTAAGCCTATTCATATGTCATAAAGATAAGTTAAATGTCTCCAGGAAAAGAAGTTTGATTGGAAGTACTAGTATAAGCATAGCATAAACATTGCTATTACTGGAACTCACAGAATAAAAATGAACTTTACAGATTGTATCTTTCAGGACTTTCCAAATGTTTGCAGCTAATGACAGAGGACAGAGGAAACACCTCCTCCCACAGCTTATAGCCCCACTTTTAAATAATAATAGCTAATATTTAAGAAGCATTTAGTTTATTGCAAGTATGATGCTAAGCATTTTACATGTATTAATTATTTTAATCCTCACCACTCTATGAAGCAAAACGACCCTATCACCATTTTGTAGAAGGACAGCGAGAAGGGCAGAGAGGTAGAATATCTTACTAAGTCACACAGCTAATATGACATATACTGTAGTCATAATTCAAGCACAGATAATTTGGTCTGAAGTCAGTGCTCTTACACTCCATACCAGTGGAATCCCCCAGAGGTCTTGTTAAAGCACAAATTGCTGGCCTCACACCTAGAGTTTTAGATTCAGTCTGGGGTTGAATTAGATCATTTGCATCTCTAAGATGTTCCCTGGTGATGCTGATGCTGCTAGTTCTTAGACCACATTTTGAGGCTCTTGAGACTACCAATCTATTCTAACTCACTTCTATGAAATCATTGTTTATATGAAAATCTCCCATAGCCTGACTTCCATATTTCATATATGGGGGAAAGAGATCACAAATCATACTGCTTAAGAAAATGGGCTTTCGAGACAGATGTCAAGGACAAATTCCCATTTTTCCCATTCTGTAACTCACTAGTTCTGTGACCTAGGGTAAACAACTTACTTTCTCTAGACCTCAGTTTCCACATCTATAAAATGGGTATAACAGCACCTACTTTATAATATAACTGTATAGAAAAAGTGAAAGAATATATGTACACAGTAAGCATGTAGTGCCTGGAAAACATTTTCAAAAATGGATCCTTTGTTATGATACAACACTTTTGGCACACAACTTATGCCCCAGCGTGAGCACTTCAGTTCTTCCAGGGTACCCGGGAAGTGATTTGCTTGACACCAACCACACGATTAGGGGCTAAAACTGGAGCAGGACACTATTTTATAAAAGACCAGAAGTAATTCTAGAAAGCCCTGGGGTGTTTATGCATTTAGAAAAGGAATAGAATAATGGCAAGGTTTTATTATAGATACGTCAGAATTATTTTCTTTCTTAAGCTAAGAATCCAAACCTATTCAGTTTTATTTTTCAGGGATAATAAGATCAGAATTGTATTCATGCCTGGCCCTGAACTTCTAAAAGTAACTCAAGAGTCAATTAACTGGGTGGCTCAGCTGGTTAAGTGCCCAGCCCTTGCTTTGGGCTCAGGTCAAGATCTCAGGGTGAGATCAAGCCTTTCATCAGGCTCCATGCCGGGCATGGAACCTGCCTGAGATTCTCTTTCTCCCCCTCTCCCACCCAAAAAGTCAATCATTTAGACCAACCCATGTTGTAATACTCTATATGAGTAGGAACATTTTAAGAAAAACAATATAAAAATAAAATGTATTCACCACATCAAGTAGAGAGATGAAAAAGAAAAAAAAGAAGAAAATGTAAATAGGCTGATTTATCTTGCTCTCAGTTATCAACTTGGGTTAAATAATAAGGAAAGAAAGATACGTAAAGAAAGCATTAATTACAGTACATGTGTTGGCGATTGTCCAGTTTCTCCTTAGACTAGTAAGTAATACCAAAGCTGTCAGACATTATAGCACCTTGGGGAATCTTTAGACAGTTTGATGGACCTCCTGAAGGATTTTATAATTGCTCTACTTCTACCCAGGTTTTAATGATTCACTTGCAAAAGAAATTTCTTTTTACATAAAAATGTCTATTTATGAGCTGAGACAATAAGAGTCCAAGAATGCTTTCTACTGAGTTATTTATAAGAAGAATTCTGTGAGTTCTAGTATATTTGATTATTAGTCAAACCCTAGATTAGATTTCCAATGGAACATTTTTGCTAAACTTTCAAAAGACATGCCAATCGCGGAACTAAATTTAATTAAAATAATTTACACAGGAGATAAAGCATAGCAAGTATATTCCACAGGATATTTTGTAGCACTCTGGTGGGATCCTCATCTTCTTCTAGTTATGAGAAACACCTCACATCCACTTCTATTTTGTATTCTTTTCTCCCATGTGTTATTTTTCAGATTTAAATACACAATCTAAGGATCTTCTCTTCCAACCCATGGCAATATTTTCTTCTAGAGATTTTGGGTTTTTTTTGGCTGACAATTTAATTCACAATATATATTTAGCAGGTACGCCAGCTCCTTTAGTGCTTGAAATAGAAATGAAGTTACTGCTTTTTTTTAAATTCATCCTTTGCCCACTGAAAAAAGTTTAGTTCTTAGCAACTTCAGGGTTTAACATTAGGAACATTTTGAAAACTGCTATCAGAATCTTCCCCTGGGCTGGAAGACAAATTCTATTATGTATCTTACAATAAGTGAAATCCAAAGATCACATTTATTTGGCATCTTTAATATAGTACTATTTCTTCTTTTTATTCAAGTATTCTTCGTTATTCTGTATTTTTGTGGGCAATGATTGCATTTTAGGGTTTTTTTTCCCCTCTTTTCCATAAAGCCTAGTATACATTTGACATAGTAGGTCCTCTCCAGAGATATTTTGATTGATTTATTTGGTAACAAAAGTAAAAACAACACTTCTACGACTATTTACTTTGAGGAAAACCCTAGCATTAACTCAATCTTCCAAATACTTCAGCAAGAATTCCTTTTTAAAGGTATTAGACAGATTGTCATTTTTGAATAACAGTGTGCTTCGTGCTTTGTGACCTGCAGAGAGGGAACACCGAAACTTTGACTCCAGACCTCTATAAACTACTGTCAGAATAGAATTACAAGATTAGCTTTGTATTTCTTTTCGTTAGTGCAGTTTTATAAGACCATTTATTATCTTGTTAAATGTTAGAACTAGCATGTTTGACATATTTATAGTTTATTTTCTCAAGGAAAAGAATGTCAGAGAAAACTGTAAATAAATATTGGAGATTTCGAGGGCTTAATAAATTAAGCTGAATACATTAGCTCTTGTAGCACCCAAAGTCCATTATTCAGGAAATTGAAATTTGGATAAATTACTGTGGTATTCATCTAGTTTTAAAAATAGAAGCATATGATAAAATTGAAAAGCATGCCATTTAAAACAAAAAGAAAAATTTAATGTGTAGTTAATATTACCTAAATGTGGAAGTTAGTTCAATTTTTTTTTTTTTAAAGATTTTATTTATTTATTTCACAGAGGGAGAGAGATCACAAGGAGGTAGAGAGGCAGGCAGAGAGAGAGAGGAGGAAGCAGGCTCCCTGCCGAGCAGAGAGCCCGATGCGGGCCTCGATCCCAGGACCCTGAGATCATGACCTGAGCCGAAGGCAGAGGCTTTAATCCACTGAGCCACCCAGGCGCCCGAAGTTAGTTCAATTATAATAATCCCATCATGTTAACCACATTTCTGAAAATATGAAATGCAAATGGAGACAGTACTTACAAGAAAAATTGGGCTTCAGAAATATTTTTTTCTTTTTCTACAAACACAGTCATGATATTAACATTATCCATTGTTACTTAGAGAGTTACCCTCTTATTTCATTCTGCTTCATACATCTAAAATGGCAGAATCACAGTCAACTAGCCAGTTGGTACAGTTTTTCCCTCTATGTCTACAAGGGCAATTTTTCAAGGGAATGCATGATATTTGATAAACACATAAATGGAATCAGGTGCTTATTACATGTGCACACGGGACATAAGAGACTGAATATACAGTGGTAAGGCTGTAGATATATATAAATAGCACACTGACCCACAATCTGCCACAACAAGTCCAGGAAGTCAAACAACAACTTCTGTAGCAAACAACCCCCCAAAATCAGATTTAATTGATAACTGACGGCTTCTCTAACTTTTACTCCCACTTCCAATACAGGGTCTACCAGAAAAGTCAAATATGATCTGTTTACCTATACAAGATGCCCAGTTCTAGCTAGCAGGACTCTAGCACCCCTATACCTACAGCCTCTAATCAGTGCATACCTGAAGCCTTCCCTTTTTTCCACTATAATAAGCCTTTCCTACTCCTCTGTCTGCCTTGGAGCCTCTGCCAAAGACAAGCGATGGTGTGTGGCTCCCTTCCCTTGCTATAGCAAGTTCTTCTTGTTCTTTGCTTGTTTTCATTTGTGTTGTCTTCATTTATTTCCACAGTAATAACATTTCATGACCAATATTGCTTAGTCTGGAGCACCCTAAAACCCTCATGAAGTTCCTGTCTCATGCTCCTTTTTCCTTTCCATTTTCACCAAGCAACACCTTACTGAGTGGTAGGGCTCAATGACTACAGCACTGCTTTTACATACTTTTTCAAGATAAATATGCAACTCATGTCAAAAGTAAAAGAATTGTAATCAACCACAACTGAATTAAGTACAAAAACACAAGTAATAGTGAGTTTAGAAATGATGATGAAACATGGATTAGAGTTTATTTTTTAACATTTGTAATAATTTCTTCCTGTAGGGAGTTAGGGAAGTTGATGAGATTTTTAAGGTTGCTTTAAAAACCAATGATTCCATACTTTCTTTTCATACTTTTTTACAGCCTCCTGTAAGCAATTTTATTTATTTTTATTTTTTTTTTTTTTAAAGATTTTATTTATTTGACACAGAGAGAAAGAGATTACAAGTAGGCAGAGAGGCAGGCAGAGAGACAGGGAGAGGAGGAAGCAGGCTCCCCGCTGAGCAGAAAGCCCGATGCGGGCCTCGATCCCAGGACGCTGAGATCATGACCTGAGCCGAAAGCAGAGGCTTTAACCCACTGAGCCACCCAGGCGCCCTGTAAGCAATTTTAGGTAGGAAAAGTTCTGACTTTTGAAATGTCATATGTAATGACAATCTCACATTCACTACAAAGAGCAACAAGATCTTTAATGCTTCTCTGATTCCTCCATGAGTTTCAGAACAGTCAGTTATCTTTCTTAGAACAGCTTTGGGTAACTCTTTTTTCTAAAGGAAAATCTCTGTCTTCTAATTAAATTTTCTTCAGTAGAGATTTCCTCTGAACATATAAGATTTTATTATCTTAAATCTCTTTCATGGAAGTTTCCTGAGCTTTTTCTCAACTCATATCCCATTGGCCTGATGACAATATTGGTACTTCTCAACTCATTCCAATCACCTGGCTCAACTGAAGCTGGGGAAAACTTACTGAGCATTTTTTAAAAGCCAGGCTTATTTTTACACACAACTAACTTAGGTTCGAGTAAACATAATCCAATAGATGATATTTATAATAAAACATGGCTTTCACAGACACTATTACTACTGCTCTCAAGACAGCAGTACATAATTGACCACAAATAAAGGAAAACAAATCCTTTTGAAGGCAGAAAATTAACATGACACATTTTATCTTTAAAAGCAAAATCCCAAAATACAACTTCAAAACCATAAAAGTTTACTATCTCTGATATTCTAAACTGGACTATAGAAAAATGCTCTTAGACATTCTGCCAGTCTTTGAATCTCTTGTCCTCTGACATTACAAGCACAACATTGTTTAAAATATCTTGAAACTAAATATTAAAGGATTTGGCATTTATCAATTATTTAAAAGAACCTATTACAATAATGACTATGTGAAGAAAAAAATCCTATGATATGCATTATAGCATATAAAAATATCTTTCTGTCACTCAGTGGTACTCAATAATTACACTGATGTGTGTGTGTGTGTGTGTGTGTGTGTGTGTGTGTGTGTGTCTTCTATCAGAACCTTGTATTTAATTTGTCTAGTTCCAGAAAGGGCAAAGAGTGGACATTTAATAAATACTTGTTGAATAGAATTTATTTGTATTGGACCAAATTTTAGGAGTATTAATCTCCTGGCAGATAATTATAGGAGAAGTGGATTTCTAACCTTTTAAGAAGACATGGAAGATAGAAGGACAGTGAGGCAGGAGCATCTTAACAGAATCTCAATGGAAGACTCCAGACATATTCTTAAATGCAGAGCTGATGTCCTATATTGTTCCTAAGTAAAGATTAAGATAAAAACTACTGAATGTGATTCATGTATATTAGCAACCAAAGCAGAGAACTACTGGAGAAAACAGCCTCTATTTGTACTCCCTTGTTGTCTGTCATTTATATGGGTAATAGGAAAAACACCAAAACTCAATTCAAATATGCAATGCTTTATGTTAACACTTACTGTCTTCAGTGTTGTTTTGTGGATCCTCTAATTTTTTGAATTTGTAACTAATGGATTCAAATAAGATCTTTCTAGCAAATTTGCACAGCTGGAGCCTGGATACTTTTACTACAATATTCCTTTCCTGAAACAATCCTATTTTTAAATCACATAATTGAAACACATAAACAAAAATTGAAAATTTAAAGAAAAATTGGACTCTGGGGGAGACTTTATACACTGGTTCTCTACAGAACAATATTTGCCTCCAGGAATCTGAAACCTTAGAGTCTAACCATTAAAAGTTTGAGCTGGAGGTTGGCGGGGGAGGGATAGGGTGACTGGGTTATGGACATTGGGGAGGCTATGTGTTATGGTGAATGCTGTAAATTGTGTAAGACTGATGAATCACAGACCTGTACCCCTGAAGCAAATAATACATTATATGTTAATAAAATTAAAAACGAGATAAAATAAAATCCTTAACTAGAATCTAAAAAAAAGTTTGAGCTTCATGGGTTGTTATATATATCTGAAACTCTGTCAAATCATTTTACGTGTGCTTAGTACTCTTCTTAGCATTTTCATGTCTATCTTCCTGCAGAATTGTAAATATGTATTTGAAGTAATATTTGAATTAGTGGGAATCTCATGCTTTATGATCTTTGAGACCAAATATTATTTGACTGAATTCTCTGTTCTTATGAAGATTATGAAATAGAGGTTTTCATATTCACGTGGATAAATGCTTGTAATGTTTGTATCTTAAACAATTGTAATTCATGGAACATGCCACAGAATACTTCAGAAGTCCATGTATTTTAATTTTTAAGGAGCTTATCTACATTATATGGTATTTAAAAGGTTGGCTTTACTTAAATCTTAAAGGGTGTGAAAACCATACTCCTCTTTCTGGGCACCCATCACCCATTCATCAGAATCAATATTTTACATTTTATTTTCATCAAATTTTGCTTGTATTATACATATATATATATATATATATATATATATATATGTACTATACGTGTGTGTGTGTGTGTGTGTGTGTGTGTGTGTATACACCGTTCTGCTTTGACTTATTCATCAGTGAGCTTTGTTTGGTGTCGATTTTCCCACTTCAGTTGAGAACTTGGCCTTGAGACAGTTACAATTTACAGAATTTTGAGATTAGAATGGTGGGCAGATTAGCTTTAGAGTCAAATCCTACTTCCAATTCTGGAGTTACCCCACAATTCCAACTCAATTTCTGCATTGAGGAATGAAAATGACACACGTTCACAGGAAGCGTGTTGCACAATTTTAATGCTAGCACACTGTGAGTACTTGTTCAGCAGAAAGTGGCTAGCAAACCCTATCCATAAAACAGTGTGTGAAAATAAGCTCCTCTGTCTGCTCCTCTGAGGCATGAGAGGAATCCTGTCTATTAGTATTCTACTGCCCCTGCATTTGAGGTGCACAAGCTCAAGAAAGCAGGCAGGGCCAGAAGCTGGAGTCCTAGTTTGAGACTCCGCTTTCCTGGCTGATTTTGGCTACAGATTGACTGACACATCCAAAATGCTCCTGGAGAGGGTAGAAGCCATTCGTGAGTAGCCTACCCCCTTAAAAGAATGTCTGGCCCTAGCCAACACACCTTTTCGGATTTAATACTATCCCTTATTTTTCCCTCTTTATGTTCCTGACAGCCTAGTGAAACAAACCATTTTTGTATCCCACAAACACATCCCATGTAGTCACGTCTGTGACTTTTGTTCACTTTTTCCTCTACCTTGAGTAACAATTACCTCAGTTGTTTCCTAACTCTTTTCTCACAAGCCCTAGCTAATTGGTACTTCTAAATGATCCCCCAAGCTGGAAGGAAAAACAAACAAAAAAAGAGACGTCCTCTCCGGGAGTCCCTTTTATTTATTTGTATAATTTTTCATAACACTGACTCATTTCTCATTATATTATAGTTTTATGTGTGAGCCTCAGCTTCCTCCAAGTATACTAACTTTGTCAACCAGTCTGACTTATTTTTATCTTCACAGCATCTAACAAAGTGCTTTGTATATGCTAGATTCTCAGTAAAACCTATTAGATAAACATTTTGGGATAAGAATGTTCCCAAACACTGTGAATCAGACAGGTATTCTGAAGATTTGGAGATTAACCTGAATATTTGTTACTCTTGCTATAAAAATGACCAAACTAGAAGATGTTCCAACATACTCTTCTTTCAGAGGCAGACTTACAAATACCAAGATCAGAGAATAACAATTGTAGTGTCATTTGTTTTTTATTTTATACCGAGTGAGATGGCCAGTTATTAGTTTCCTCTTTTTGATGCTTTGTATGACATTATATCACCATTTTACATTCATTAGGGGCCACTGAGCTGATTGTTACTAATAAAATGTATCAGCATCAATGGAGTGTTGAGTATCAGATATTATTAAGCTTAATTATTGCAAGTTTCAAAGACATAGAGTTGTTTATTCCTCAAAGAGTACTCTAAAAATACCTCCTGCGTGTTTAAATCTATTTTTGGAAGTATTATGCCATCCGAAGGAAATATTTTTTAAAAATTATTTTATCCATTTTTTCCAGTACTGTTACTAAAAAGATGGTGTCTGTTCATTATAGTAGCTTTGATACTAAAGGAACAAATAGCACTAATTACACCTGCACTGATTAAAAGGGGTGATAACTGTGGCTGCTAATGCTCAGCATATGCCATCACACTAAGAATGCAGTGCATTTTTCAAGTATTCTTTTAAACATCACTAAGAAAATCACTACAACAGATGTTGGAAAGTAAACTTCAACAACAAAATTACAATGTGGAGTCTACAATTTGAGAGTATTTTGATGGAAGGAGTGGGAAAACAAAAAAGATCCTATTCAAACCCTGAAGGGATCTCGTTGGAAACCATGGTTTATGTATAATTGAAAAAAATCACTCTAGATAAAATTGCAAGTGTGTATTGTGTAAAAATGCTCAATTATCCCAGAGATTGGATTTTTTTCTCGGGCATCTATACGGATCTCACCATAAGCACATCAAATTAGGCAATGCAAACATGGCAAACCCCAGAAAGTCTAACAGCAATGAAGTTGAAACTGCTCATTAACAACAGAGTACTGAATCTAATTTTATGTTTACCAATTACATTGATGAAAGTCCCCGAAAGCTTTACTGCCACACTACTGGGAAAGACCTGTCATTGGGTTTAATCATTTATTTACCTGATTTTCTGTTTCTAGCAGATTTTTAAAAATCTGATAGGTGAAAGGGAATTTTAAAGACGAATTCTTTTACTAAATACTGACAAAGAACAATGGACTCAAAGATGATACCAAAAGGAATCCCTAAAGTCAGGATTTCATTTTTTTGTTTTTAGAATAGACAGCTCCCAGGGGTGTTTTCTAAGTTCTTTCCCCTCTCTCTTCAATGTCCATTCCTTCCTTATCTCCAAGAAACTGCAATCGCATACAAAATAGACATACCGAGACAAAGTGTATAGTACTGGAGTTCTTAAAATTCACGATGAATGTCCACTGAAATTCATTTTTCCTAAACAACGATCACGAAATGCTTCAGTCTATATATTTTTTTTCTACTGCTGTTCAGTCAGTATCTTCACACCAAGGATCGCTGCTGCTCTCAAGAGCATGCTTTGTATATAGTGTATTATTCATCTTACGATTTATTTTTTTTATTTCTTAGGCATGCTTTAATTAGTAGAAAAAAACACGGCTTCCCTATTAAAAAAGGAACTGATATTTTGAAAGTAGGAATTAGATAAACTGTGCAAGTAGATTAATTTGTAACTTTATATGAGATCATGTTTGCTATGTCTACTAGAACAAGTGAAAACTCATGGAATATGAACTAAAGCTAAAGAGATTATTATGTATTCATGGCAGATTTATTTGAATTTATATTCTTTAGCTCACCAAGAGAACTTCTAAATATATTTCTTAGATTTTTTTTTAATTCTTACCCTATATAAAATCTATTTCTAAATAGCAATGTTTTTGTACTGCATTTATTTGTTTTTATAACTTTTATTCTCTAAAAGCAGAATAACCTGATTAAAATACTGGTCATTACAATGCAAATATTAAATAATTGATATTATTATAGCCTACCAAAATAGTTGGAATTTTTGGATAAGTTTATATCATGGGCAGATGATTAAGTTTTATAAAAAGATATGGAGAAAAATGGCAATATGTATAATATACTTACATAGCATAGTTAATAAAACATTTCATTGGCTTAAGAATATAAATGTTATATTAATTTAGTGTATGTCTTACTCATAAAATTATCAGTGACTGCTATATTTACTATGCATTTAGTTAGACAATAATCTTAGATTTACAGTTCACTTTTTTAAAAAAATATTTATTTGTTTATTTTAGAGAGAGAGAGAGAGTGGGGAAGAAGGGCAGAGAGAGAGGGAGAGAGAATCTCAAGCAGACTTCATACTGTGTACCCAGCCTGACTCCAGGCTCAGTCTCACAATGCTGAGATCACTACCTGAGCAGAAATCAAGAGTGGGAGGCTTAACTGACTGAGCCACCTAGGCACCCCTAGTTCACTTTTTAATTATAATGATATACACACTAAAGGAAATTTTTAAAATGCAGAGGTATAAGGAAAAAGAAAGATTAGACATAGTTTCTCCACATCTTTAATTTTTATATTTACCTTAGTTTCTTTATTCAACACATAGCTATAAATATGTTTGTATATAATATTATCTACATTTCAATTTAAAATTTTATTTATCTCTATGATTTATAATTTAATCAGAAATAGATATCTACATCAATGGACTGTAAATAATTTAACATCTTTCATTTGACAGTTTATCATAAAAAGTAAAACATTAAAAAAGAGAATCAAATGCCCAGAATTAATTGTCAATAACCATTCATATTTCTCTACTCTTTTTTTCCTACTCAGCACTGACTGACCAACTCTAACTGGGGAATATGCATGCATTAGATATACCAATCTAACATCTGACTTTGATTAAACATTTCTAATACTTTCCCAATGTTTAATTGTCCACGTCCATTTTCTCCTACTTTTAATTTTATCTTTTATATTGTATGATTCTTATAATCTTAGTTTTATTATTTCTGGTATAAGGTAGGGAATACATGCATACATAGGGTTTTTCATGTGCATTAATTTCTTGATTTGGTGTTAAATATGAAAAACCTGGAAGGGACAATGAAAATGATTTCAGTGACTATGCTTCCAAGGAACTGTTAATTTATTAACTTAATTTCAAAATGTATTCCTAATCTAAGCAATAACAGATTATCTGTATTATTTTTAAACACAAAACTCTAAGGAGCTATTTTGTTTTGGGGGCTGTGGTCATTGGTTTTTGTTTGATTTTGTTTTTGTAATCCAGTCTAATGCAGTGTAAGTAAGGTAATGATTTATACAATTCTTTTTGAATAAGTGTATATTTCTTCCAAGATTGGCTCTATTCCCCATCTGTTTAAGGTTTTCCTTTCAATATCAAGAATTTATCCATCAACCTCTACACTGAATCCTACATGGCAATATCAAGTCACATTTAAATTATCTTTCCCTTTCTTCTTAAAACACAAATATCTATTGAGATCACTAGCGAAGATAAAGAATAATATGTTAACAAATTAGATCAATTTAGATGAAAATCTTATTGTTTGAAAAGGAAATATTTCAAAAGATTTTGTGAAAAAAAATCATTCTATTTTGCTGAGAATCTTTTTTTTTAAAAGATTTTATTTTTTGACAGAGAGAGACACAGTGAGAGGGAACACAAGTAGGGGGAGTGGGAGAGAGAGAAGCAGGCTTCCCGCCGAGCGAGGAGCCCGATTCAGGGCTCGATTCCAGGACCCCGGGATCATGACCTGAGCTGAAGGCAGACGCTTAACGACTGAGCCACCCAGGCGTCCCAATCTTTCTTTTTTTATATCAGATTTTAATATTTCCATTCTAAATGGAACTACCTACCACAAAAGTTTATTGTGGCAATGTGTCTTATCAGTCTCTTTCCTGATATACTTTAGTCAAGTTTTGTATCATGTATAACACGTTTCAAGGAACAGAACCCCACCTCTGGCCATCATAGAGTAAAGAATTTAATTTCGCCTAAAGGGAGGTCTGGACTTTGCCCTCAAATTCTGGCAGGTAATATCTAAATTCTTGGAATGTCATGCCTTATAGAAGTATCTTTGTTTGTCTTTGTACCTTGGAACATACCAAATGATCTAGCAATGTGAGTCAGGGTGGGCATACCAGATAGTCTAAGAGTGTGAGTTAGGGTGGTGTTTTTAAGTCTATGGGATCAGCTTAACCTCTGGAGGGGCTGGGGATGGATATCAACCACATGGGTAGCCAACTATGTCTAAATGATGGAGACTCAATAAAATCTCCAGACATCCAGGCTCAAGCGAACGTCCCTGGTGAGCAATAAAATATTCTATGCATAGAATTCTATGCATTCTATGCATATTCCCATACATCATTACTGGGAAAAGCTGCACTCTCCATGATTCCAATGAAAGAGGACAACAGGAAGCTCCACATTTGGAAATGCCTGGACTCTGCTCCATGGCTCCATTCCCTGGGCAGATTTTAACCAGCATCTTTTCACTGTGATAAACTAACTTTGATTATAAAAGCTTTCAGTGAGTTCAGCATGGCTTCTATTGAATTATTAAACATGAGATTGGTGGGGACCCCCAAACATGTAATTTGTGTTAGTGGTGGGGGGATCTTGGGAGCCCCAAACTTGTAATTGGTGTCAGAAATGAAAGGGGTCTTTTGGAAAGCTAAGTTTGTACTCTCCCAAAAAAACTGATTTAAACAAGATTTCATATTAGCAAATATTAATGAAAAACTCAAAACAAAGGGAATTTCAGGTTTATTTTGTTCAATAATGGCACCAAAGACTTTTTTCCCCCATAGTTCCACTTTTTCTCCAATTTATCAGCTTCACCCTAAGCCTGAATTTTTCACATGATGGCAAGATGGCTGAAAATATCCTAATACAAATCCAGAAAGAGGGAAAGTCTTTTCTTCCCCATCATTGGATTCCTAACCACAAATAAAAATCTGATTATACCGACTTTCTATGAAAATAAAAATCACTAGGGCTAGGATAAGGACCTACCCTCACTAGTTTAGACAAATTAGATCTGTAGCCAAAATAAATTGTGGGATCAGTCCCATGGAAACCTCAGAATTGCCACACAGTGGCAATGAATATATCAAAGGGCTGCATTGAATATATGAGAGCTAACTACAATGTCCACTGTAGAATCCCATTATTTACCAGAAACTGGCTTATGAACAAAGTAGTTAGCTTTCATGCTAGTAAACTTCCAGTTCCAGGCACAATCTCTATGTCATTTAGGATGCAATTCAGAATGTCACAATAAGTAAAGTCACAATAAGTAAGTTTCCAAAAGTTCTTAGAAGGACTACCAAACCTGAGATCAGGTGGACTTTACATAAAAATAAATGAGAAGAGAACTATGAAGAGTAATAAAAGACCTCAGCAGTGGATGGACCTGGAGGTTACAATAATAAGTGAATTAAGACTGAGGAAGACAAATACTGTATGATTTCACTCATAAGTGGAGTCTTAAAAAAAAATACAATAAAATAAACAAACAAGCAAAAAGCAGAATCAGACCTGTAAGTACAGAGAACAAACTGATGGTTGCAGGGGATGGGGATTGGGTTCTGGGGATGGGCAAAATGGGTGAAGGGGAGTGGGAGATACAGTCTTCCAGTTATGGAAAGAGTAAGTCACAGGAATAAAGGCACAGCATAGGGAATACAGTCAGTAATATTATCATAGTGTTATATGGTGACAAAAGGAACCCACACTTGTGGTGAACATAGCATAATGTATAAAGAAGTTGAATCACTATGTTGTACACCTGAAACTAATGTAACAGTGTGTGTCAACTATAATCAAGTAATTTTTTTAAAGTAGTCACAAAATGTAATTCCTAAAGGTGAGGGTTTTGCCTTGAAATGCATTAGTCACATCTTTGAAATAGCAGCAATTTTCAGGATTGACAAACTGTTTCAGAGTACACATAAAAAAGAAAAACTTCTCAATCATTTTCATGATATAAGTTTAACATTGACCCTAAACCTTAAAAAATTATATTATTAAAATGTAAGCCACTTTAATTTATGAATGTTACTGCAAAAATCCTAACTAACATATTAGCAAACAGTATCATGAGGTAATGAGGGTACATTAAAAGCATTCATACTGAAACTAAAAATAGGTCAAAATGTTTAGTATCAGCACTATTATTTTCATATTTCCAATAGACATTAGCTTACACTTACGAAAGAGATAAATTAGTGATATAAAAATCGACAAGCAAGAGGATATAGATGATACAATTTTAAACTTGGAAAACTTACTATCAATTAAAAATATTAAAGAAAATAAGCATTTCAGTTAACATCTTCTGTTCTTAAATTAATAGCTTCATAAGATATGAACTTTTTACAGGGAGATATATATATGTGTGTATATATATATATATATATATACACACACACACATATACATAACAACTAATCATAACATACAATGAAAGCAATGACTATCTATAAAAGAAAAGAAAAAATATATTTAAGGATAAATTTAAGAAATGTGAAATATCTATATGAAGAAAATTTTCAAATAGTATGAAAAGACACAAAAGAATATTTGAACATAATGAAAGATATAACATGTTCTTGAGGAGGAAAAGACTAGCATAGCGAAAGCATCCTTTCAATGTAAAGTAAAAACAGATTTCACATGACACCAATAAAACTAACAAAAACTTGGTTCTGTTTTTGATTTATTTAACTAGATGTGCTGATCTGCAAATTAATTTAAAAATAAAAGCAAACTAGCCAGAAAAATACTGAAAAAGAAAACAATATGGGCAGGTTACTTTTGCTAGATATTAAAACTATTACAATAATTAAGTAATTAATAATCAATAATTACAAAGTTAAATAAAGAGCTCCAAATTCAAAAATTGCCATATTCTTAGACACACACAAATATTAATTTATTAAATGATAAAGGTAGCATCTTAACATAATGTTATGTCCTACACTTTATTTATTTACTTTAAAGATTTTATTTATTTATTTGATAGAGAAAGAGAGTGTGCAAGGGAGTGCACAAGTGGGGGAAGCAGCAGGCAGAGGGAGAGAGAGAAGCAGGCTAAGCAGGGAGCCCCACATGGGGCTGGATCCTAGGACCCTGGCATCATGACCTGACCTGAAGCAGACACTTAACTAACCAACTAAGCCACCCCAGTGCCCATGTCCTACACTTTAAATAGCAAAGTTAGCAAGTCATTTTTCTGCTTCACAGTATTCTTTTCTCTAGACAAGTAAAGATTTCTGAATTGGGCAGAGTTTTAGAAAAACCTGGAAAATTAAGAGAGAAAAAGAGAAATATTTCCAAGTCATAGGAGTAAACCTGAAGGGTGGCCCAGTAAGCTAAATCGAATATCTCTCCATGAAAATTGCATTCTTCACTGGAGCAGAGAAAGAAATACAGATATGGAACTTTACCTCTGTAAGATACTGCTAAAATTCACATTAAAATAATGTTTATTTTATGAGTCCGTATCTGACCCAATATGTATTGTGGGTCAGGGCACATGAAGTTATGCAGCTGGAAAAGTCTTACCCATCTCCGGACCTCATGTGGTTTATCCCATTTCACATTTTCTACAAGTTGAAATACCCGACCCCTACCATTTGGTGTTTGCCTCAGAATTATTAGATCATTTCCCTCCAAGATTTGTCATCCTTATCTGCAACAACTGGTATGAGGAAATGCAACATTAAAATCCCCATATTATAAAAGAGAACACAGAAGCAGACCTAAGAGCAAATAAATTCTTGGAATTCACTCACTGAAAATTTTTCATAAGGCAGACACTTTGCAAATAACCTGTATGATTTGATTCCAGAGCATGTATTTTTACCCCCTCATCTTGTTTACCTACTTTATTCTGAATTGTAATTGAGAGTGGGGAAGTATACCACAATGGTGTAAGTGAGCTTTGGAGTCATTTTGGCCTGAGTACCAATCCTGTGACACAATCTATGTGCAAAATGTGGGCAAGCACCTTGACTCTTCTGACCCTCAATTTCCTCATTTGTTAAATGTGGATAATAGTATTTATTACAGAATTGTTTTAAAGATTGAATAAAATAATGTATATAAAATGTGTAATTCATAGCCATAACTCAATAAATGAAATTATTACAAAGCGATCCAAGTCCAAGTATAAAGGCATATTTCACAGTCAAGTTGTAGATCAATAATATGCCTTTCTCAAATATGAGAGCTGGGATCTTGAAAAATTACTAACATAGGAGAACTGACAGTGGAGGTATTTAAGATCTAGAGAAAATGGAGTTTGAGGACTGTGATAATGAGAAAATACATCAAAAAAACCCTTATCACTATTTTTACACTAAAATAAAACAATAAAGGCAGCTAGTTCAGTAAAATGCTATGAATGATGCTTTTATACACTCTAAATTATTAATGTAATTAATTGCCATTTATCATTCCTCAGCTGCTAAAGTTGCCTTAATCTCCTTCCTCTATAATTCCAAATAGATTAAAAACCTTCATTTTCTGAAGTTTCAGAGAAGGTGCATATTAGGAGATTCCCCCCACCCCATATTTGGTTCTCAAAATGTTCACAGTCTTTCTGACTTTATGATTCAGGATTCTTGAATCCTGTGTCCTGAGTTCTATCACAATCCAGGAGCAATATAATTTCCATGGTTGAGATGAAACAAAACACAAAAATAGGGGCGCCTGGGTGGCTCAGTGGGTTAAAGCCTCTGCCTTCGGCTCAGGTCATGATCCCAGGGTCCTGGGATCGAGGCCCGCATCGGGCTCCCTGCTCGGCAGGGAGCCTGCTTCCTCCTCTCTCTCTGCCTGCCTCTCTGCCTACTTGTAATCTCTCTGTCAAATAAATAAATAAAATCTTTAAAAAAAAACACAGAAATAGTAACAATGACAATTTGGAGTTAAGTTAACATATTTGGAATAACCAATACATTTTTCTAAAGTTTGCTATGTGATAATAAGTTTATATAATTACAGTACATGCCTTCTGACCCTCTTAAATTTTAATTTATCTTCTTCAACTTTTAATAGATGTGGGAATATAGTTTGAAGGCCCTGGATATTTTTCCTCCACTTCCTTATCTCTCTAAAGGCACAATACTACTGCTCTGTGTTTCACCTTTTATATTTACAGCCACATTTTTAATTGGCCAAATATGAGTGAGTCACAAGTCAGAGTAGGAATTCTGGAATAAAAATTCTCCCAGGTGCCCTGAAGGACTATAGAATTAAACCTTCTATGTATATTTACATAGTCACTATATCTGTATTCTCTGCACATTTTGTGTATATACCAAAATTTTTCCTTGGCATAATTCTCAGTGCAGGAAGTATTATTAAAGCCCCAAGGTTTTTTGAAGGGCATTTAAATATATTTGTTTAATAATGCAATTAAGTTCAGTTGGTAATAATTTCAAAGGAGGAATTTAGAATCAGAAAGAGAAAAGGAAGCTAAAGATGATCAGAGAAGAAGGCATAGTAAATACTCTTGGAATGTAGCTAATAATGGCCATTGGGAAACAGAGCATTTCAAAGTCACAGGTTCTTTTAGCCTGAAGCTTGTGGAGATTTTGAAAAAAGGCCTGAGTAAAGAATACAAATGTCACAATGACCATTCTCTAAATATCAGAGATTAGCACAATTTTCCTTATCAAGAAAAAAGGAAACATTTAAGTCCATTTATCTGGCAAATTACACTACATTGTAGCAGGTTTCATTAGGAATGTTTTCAGTGGCTAGAACGAATAATCCTGTATTTTTTTTTTAAAGAATTTATTTATTTATTTGACAGAGAGAGAGAGATCACAAGTAGGCAGAGAGGCAGGCAGAGAGAGAGGAGGAAGCAGACTCCCTGCTGAGCAGAGAGCCCGATGCGGGGCTCGATCCCAGGACCCTGAGATCATGACCTGAGCTGAAAGCTTAGGTCTTAACCCACTGAGCCACCCAGGTGCCCCTCCTTTCCTTTCTCTTAGTGCCCAATATTTTCCACTCCTAGCCCTTCCTCCCTGCCCTCTTCTTGACCCCCAAGGTCCATAAAACTGCCCAACTCTTTTGTTCTGGGCTCCCTCAACAGTGAAACTACCTCTACATCCATGCAGATTCCCCTGACCCTTGGCCACTGTACCATTCAACAGGGGAAAATGGAAGAGGGAGAGTCAATTTCTCTATGGGCTTAAAACTCTTGCTTATATCATCACAGTGAGTGATTAAAGGCTTAAGTCTTTCATTTATAGCTTGTTGCTTTAATTGGCTACTCCAACAGCTAATAGTTCAGCATTTCCTCATCTTAGCTAAGCTACTGACAATATGTTAACATAAGAATCCAAAATATTACTCAATGACCTTGCTTTTTTTTTTCTAACACCAAATACAGTTAACTTCTCAAAATTGATGTCTAATTCCTCACAAGAAGTGTTACACATATTGAGAAAACAAATACAGAGAAAAAAAGGCATTATTTAGGTTACTTTTACAGCATTAATAAGAAGTGTCCATTAATTTTTCATCTGAGGAAACACACAGAGTCTTTATCATAATAAAGTCAGTTCATTCTACTTGACAGAGCTTTCATATAGGATCTTACTTAACTTTAGGATTCCTAAACATGATGAATATTAATTTGTAGAATCTTGTTACTTTTCAGAGTTATATATAACAAATACTAAGGCAGTGTAGGTCATGGAAACAGTATAAACCTAGACCCAGTCAGTATTCTGACTCTACTTGCTAGGCCTATAACCTAGAGCCAGTCCGTAATCACCTCTGACCCTCTGCCTCAAAGGCAGGGCTACTCTGTAAACTGCTAAGTGTCATCAGAAATGCTGATACTCATAAGTGTATGAATAAATAAATATTTAATGGATGTTAGCAATAGTACATTTGCTTTCTCTGGGCCAAAATGACACAACATCTACCTCAAAGATGTTACCAAATAAAAGTGCTAATACATATATGACATAGTAGTGACTTGAATACTGCTCATTATGTTCCATGTATTGATCATCACATGATCATCAATATTTCATCATTATTACATCCTCAGGGTAAATGGAACAAACTGGAAAAGAACTGTAACTTAGAAAAATCTCTGATCAGTGACCATAGATTAATATGACTATTTTTTCTTTTGTAAATCTCTAGAAATTTTACAATCAGATTATGGTCCACTTTCAAAGAACAGTTTATCCTTCTGGGAAATAGTGGTATTGCTCAAAAAATTTTTAGAACACACTGGATTAAAAATGTCTTCATATTCTATAAATGAGAAAGTTATTTTTATTAATTTTATTTTAATTATAATTACATCTTACTTTTAAAAGTTTAATTTGTTATACCCAACTTCATCATCTGCTTTATTTATCAAATATCTTATAAGGGGTTATCTGCCCTATTTACCAAATTATAATTTATTTATTCCATATTGCTTGTGATTGTTTTCAGAGTAAGATTCATCAAAGATACCAACTTACCACTATTTAGGAGTTTATGACAGTTTCATTACAGAAAGTTTTCTTTCTTTTTTTTCTCATTTAGAGCAAATAATTTATGTAGAATTTATGTAGATTCAAACTCTTGCCCTGCCACCTCATAACTCTGTAGCTTAGGCAAGTTACTCAAAGTCTATGATTTGATTTTTTTCTTCACGTGAAAATGGGAATAATTATACTTTAAATGTCATAAAATGAGATTAAATAATATCTATAGAAAATATAGAAGAGAACTTGTTCATAGTAAACACCATGTAATTGAATTGTAGCAACTTTGGTCATCCTGTTTTATTTTGGTCTTTCTCTAACATTAGACATCTTTCAAATTAAGAGATATCTATATATGAGCAGCCAGATCTAAATCTAGATTTAGTTGCAACTCTATATCTATAACTATAACATATATAGAGATATTTATATCCTTTCTCTGATGAATAAGCATTCAATATGAATTTTTGATAGGCACCTGGATTATTAAGTTCCTATTTGTCCTTGTAGGCATAGCCACTTGTTATACCTTATGTTTCAGTTTTGCTTTCTGGAGACCTACTAACCTCTTATAATTCTCTGGGCTGCCTATCAACATTCCATCCACCTGTATTTCAGCAAACACAAGGGCATTATACTCACCTTGTTAACTTTTATATTGGTTTACTTTGAGATTTTCTTTTGATTTTGTTACATGTTTCCCAAAGTGCATTATATATTCAGCTCATGCAGTAACATCTAAACAAATAACAGGACTATGAATCAATATATTTCTAATTATATCTAGTTCATAGACAGATATAAATGTCTCTAAAGATGAAAAAATAATAGAAATAGTAAATGCTAATAAAAAGATCTTTAAGTAGCTATGCATTGATATGTAAAATATTTTAAGTTAGTTTTGTGTTGTATCTTAAAATGCTGTTCTGCTATTGTCTTCACTCTTTTTTGGAACTTGTTTTGGGTAAATATTAGAGTACTGCTATCTATCCCACAATTTACTAAAACTGCTTTATTAGATTTATTAAGCCTTCATCTCTCAAAGTTATAGTCTAGATTAATTCCTCAATGCTAGCCTCCAATTCATGAATTCTTTCTTCAACAGTGTCTAGTCATATAAAAATCTATTGTACTTTTTAAATTTCAATGAGTATATTTTTATCCCCAAGTTTTATACAAGGACTTTCTTTTCCTATTTACCTACTTTTAATCCATTTATTT
This sequence comes from Ailurus styani, assembly GCA_002007465.1. Taxonomy (NCBI): domain Eukaryota; kingdom Metazoa; phylum Chordata; class Mammalia; order Carnivora; family Ailuridae; genus Ailurus; species Ailurus styani. The sequence goes on from LNAC01000574.1 coordinate 902,522, forward strand.
CTTGAATTTAGAATAAATTTGTATTATAAAGTTACCTAACAATTGTATGCAAAATAGAGAATCAATAGTCTAAATGTTTTTGGCTGTCTCATAATAAGAAATTAGGAAATTAAGAAATTATACCTCTTCTCATTTGCAATTTAGGTTGCTAGATTGAAGTTCATCTGACTGAAAGGATTTTGCTCTATTTTTTTTTTTTTCTCTGTGATGATTCTTCCTAGTCCAGTGGTATTATGGTTAGTGCTATATAAACCTGATCTGAAGTTATAATGCCATTTTGGCACTTTTGTCCTTATGAAGTTACCATAGTCCCCCGTTATCTGCAGGGGATACATCCCCAAGCCCCTAAGGATTCTAAAACTTTAGGATTCTAAAACTGTACCCTACATATACTATGCTTTTTTCTATATACACATACTATGACAGAGTTTAACTCATAAGTTAGGGACAATGAGAATTTAACAATACTAATAATAGAAGACTTCTAACAATATACTATAATAAAAGTTATGTGAATGTGTTCTCTCTGCCTCTCAAAATATCTTGTACTGTGCTCACCCTTCTTTGTGTGATGATGTGAGATGATAAAATGCCTATGTGATGAGATGGACTGCAGTGAAAGACACAGGCATTGTGATGTAGCATTAGGCTACTACTGACCTTTAGACGATAGGTCAGGAGGATCATCTGCTTCCAGACTGTAGTTGGCTGGGTAACTGAAACCATTGAAAGTAAAACCACAGATAAGGGGTGGGGGTGGGGGGATACTAGGTTGAAAAAGATCAATCTTGGGAAGTTCAATCTCTAAACCAATAGATAATTTTACTCAGTTACTAACTTCTTCAGGCTTACAACTTATGGAAAGCTACAACTACAGGGCTTGGTAACAGGGCTTGGCTTTTTTAACCTAATTTCACTTGAAGCAGAACTCTGCCTCAGGCCCTGTCTTCAAGCACCGGGTCAGGTTTTTATCCCTTTCAATAGCTTTCAAATGCTCAGATAATTACATTATATGGAAGACAAGTTTCTTATTGCTAATGTCTGTGTGGTTATAACTTTTTAGTTTTCTATTTCATATTCGATTTATTGTTGTGTGTTTAGAATAAAGAAATCAAAGAATGAAAACAGATATTGTGAACAAAAATATATATTTTTAAAGATTTTATTTATTTATTTGACAGAGAGAGAGAGAGATTACAAGTAGGCAGAAAGGCAGGCAGAGAGAGAAGGGGAAGCAGGCTCCCCACTGAGCAGGGAGCCCGATATGGGTCTCGATCCCAGGACCCTGAGATCATGACCTGAGCCAAAGTCAGAGGCTTTAACCCACTGAGCCACCCAGGTGCCCTGTGAACAAAAATATTGAGTACTTTTCTAACATCTCCTTCAGGATAATCTAAGAAAGCACACAAATACATGTGCATGGCCTTAATATTTTTAATAAAAATTCATACAAGTTTTTATTACAATAAAATATGTTGTAGACCACTTGTCAGTTTATTATGGTATTAAAGCTATCACTAAAATTCTAACGTTTATAAAGTATAATGGTGGCTTGAACTAAACCAATTATTCCATTAAAATTAGAAATGCTCTAAAGAACATAATAAAGGAGATTTCTATGAGCTACAACACATATGTAAGTATCAGACTGTAATTATATTTTATAAATATTTGGTATCCATTGTTAAAATATTGTAAATAAACAATTCTCAACTCTATCATGATATAACATACTAATTAATGTAAAAAGTAGATGATACAAATTCAGAATAAAAAGTAAATTAGACAAGGAGTATAAAGGACGTTTATGGGTGCCTGGGTGGCACAGGTGGTCAAGCGCCTGCCTTCAGCTCAGGTCACAATCCCAGCGTCCTGGGATCAAGTCCTGAGTCGAGCTCCCTGATCAGCAGGGAGTCTGCCTCTCCTTTCCTGCTCATGCTCACTCTTTCTCTCTCTCTCTCGCAAAAATAAATAAAATCTTAAAAAAAAAGGACATTCATTTTTTAATGTTCACTGACACTTGCATATTACATGACATGATTCTTGCACAGGGAAGAAATTTAAGTTAGTGAGTAAGAAGAACTTGGTTCTGGAATTCAGCAGGCCTGGATGTGAATCCTGCCTTGGACATCCACTACTTGTGTGGCCTTGGCTCAGAAATATAGCCATTTTTAACCTCAGTTTCCTTATTTGTAATGTGAGGATAGCAGTTATATCTACTTCTCAAGAGTATTGTGAGGGTTAAATAGAATCAAATATGTAAAGCATATAACACTGTGCCTGGCACAAGGTTTGAACCAAAAAAAAAAAGTTATATTTTGAAATGGAGCAAATTAAAAAACAACTTCCTTCTCCTTTAATATGATGTAAATGTCTATTAGCATTTCTGCTATTATTATTAGCATTTCTTCTATTAGCACATTTCTGAGTTGTGATATGTATATATATATACATCTACCACTGGCACCAGACCATGAGTTCCTCAAGGAAAGACCATTTATGAATTTTCAATACCCAGCACAGTATCTAGGGCAGATAAATAAATGAATGGAAAGCACAAACACATTCCTGTAGAGAGATCCCAAACAGATAACATTGGACATTTCCTATGAAGACAAAATCACTATACTACATTTTTTTTAGTGCAACGATGAAAGGCATTTTAAAACACTAAACTGTACAGGTGCCTGGGTGGCTCAGTCTGTTAAGCGTCTGCCTTTGGCTCAGGTCATGATCTCAGGGTCCTGGGATCGAGCCCCACGTCGGACTCCCTGTTCAGCAGGAAGCCTGTTTCTCCCTCTCCCACTTGTGTTCCCTCTCTTGCTGTGTCTCTCTCTGTCAAATAAATATATAAAATATTAAAAAAAATAAAGTACTAAACTATCAAAAGAGCAAGGCTCTCTTGCAATGGGGTGTTAGGGTTAAATACCTCTGAACCTATAATATCTCAAAGCAATTCCTATAAACCTTAGGGCATTTCTGAGCTCTTCAAAGCTCTCAGAGATTTGGTACCAGTGATGATAATTTCATCCAAAGGTAAGGAGAATCATTTTTTCCTCACCATTTTCTTTTCCTTTTTCAAGCAGGTGAAAATGTGTGTGAAGTCATCTTTTTTTTTTTTTTTCCTCACCTTCTCCCTCTTATCAAGTTGATACTATACTGGAATACCTTGAGTCATCTGAGCCCAAGTTCCAAATTCTATTTCTGCCTATTTGTTATACTCTTCACTGAGAAATCTTTGCACAAATTGAGTCTCTGAAATGGATGGCATAGGCAATTTTCATGGTAAGAAAATCACTAGCAAATATAGCCTTCCCTCACTTCTCAGGCACAGCAGTTGCTGATGCTAATGGAGTTAGTCATTTGCTTATCACGGGCAAAATAGATTTCATATTGATTGGCTTGACTCAGGACTATGGTATTCCAATTAAGATTGCTAAAAGGAACCCCGAGTTAAAACAAGCAGCGATGCAGTGGCATACAGATATTTACATTCTGCTACAATTCACAAGCAATTCCACACAATAGACAATGTTCCGAGTTCATTTTAGACAAGACCTTACAGAAAAATGAAAGTAGACTTTAGATCATAAAAACCACATTTTACTGCTGTAATTTCCATTCTCACTTTAGAATCATTCATTTATCAGCCTTTAGCCTACACCTCAAATTTCATTCTTTTTCTAAAAGCAATTGTGTTTTGTCAGGTGCAATTCTCTAGAAACAACAATTAATACCCACAATAGCAGACATTCAGTACAAGACTCTTCTTTGAGCCGGCTCTGAAGGTCTTCTACAGCTCCTGTTGTGTTTTCCACTATTAAATGATCTCATGGGGTTGTAAGTACACAGACCATGTTATTGGGGTCAGGAGACAGAAGAGGGCAATAAGCCACTATTTTTCACTTGAACTCATTTATATTTTGTCAAATATCAAGTTTAAGCAGAAAATTTTGTTCCCTGCTCCAAGATGCTCTTTTTTGTGTTCAATGAGTAAAAGAATACATTTTAGGAGACAAAAATTAAAACAACAAACAACACATTTCGATGGAAGCATATACCTTAATTGAAACTACAACAATGCTATCATTTTGTTGTTTAGTGGCCCAGTTAGCAGGCTGTGCCCAACCCTTTGAATCCTCCAAATTCTCCAAAAAATCCCTGAGAGGCTGAGCCTTTCAGTCAAGTCTAATTTAACTATAACTATAGAGAGACAGCTGAAGACCGCCTACTCAGGTAAAGTGAAGACCTGAGGCAATTATGAAAGTGATTCAAGCAGAAAAATTTCCTGCTGAGGAAGAGATAATGTTTGCTTGAACTATTCAGATCGGCCATCTATAATAATTAAATTCATTAACTCCTTCTTTCACTTCACTTTGCCAATGAAGACACAGGTTGTTGCTATTCAAAATACACACACAAAGCATCTCAAATATTTGTGAATTTTCAAAATACTTTATTGATTACTCGTAAAATAGGTTCATAGGTTTAATGAACAATAGTTCCCAGGAAATTAGATGAGGGAATACACAGAGGGAGTAGTAAAGATGGGGAAAAGAAGGATAAACTATATCAATAAGCTGATTCTCTAAGATGAATCCCTCTCTCCAAGCAACCCTGCTATACATGAATCTTGTACACATGCGTGTGCGCGCACACACACACACACACACATACAGACATATCGTTATACATTTATCAGCCACTAGAAATTGATATAAGAATTTTAAATACATTTAATGATTTAATAATTATGGATGTAAAAAAGAGTCTGTCATCCTTCCATTTTAAAGGCAATAGACAGGCTCCTTCAAGCACACAAAAATTTAAGGATAAAGTACTTATGAAACTTTTTTTAAAAAAAAGAAAACAGCCCCATTTATTTCCACTGGTCTCTAGTCAAGTAGCTCCAGCTCTTGTCACAGTCATCCTTTAGAGATCACCATTCCCACACTCTTAAGGCTTCACTGTCACTGCAGCCACCCCCAGGGAATCCATAACACCTGATTTTCTCCAGGTTTTTCCTCACCAACCACAACCATTGACATCACGTTTGCCTACTTGGATGCTCCAATTATGGCCAGAAGATAGGGTTTAATGCACCTTGATTAGGAGGAAGTAGGGAAGAGCCCCTATCTGGAAATAAGTACAGAAACATCCCATTTCAGGAAAGCCTTTGCACTTTTGATAGTTCAGTTTTTTAAAATGCCTTTCATTGTTACAGTGAAAAAATGGCCTATGGTTATTTTGACAGCATAGGAAATGTCCAATGTTGTTTTCTATCTGGGAGCTCTCTATAGGAACATGTCATTCCAGGGGTAGAGAAGGCATGGTAGATGACCATCAGGCTCATTACTCACACAAAAGGGGTAGACTTAATACCTGAAGATATAGGGGGGACTATATCAGAGGTCATTCTAGTCTGGTTATAAGGGATTTGGAGGCAGAAACTCAAAATAGTGTTTACAGTACTGCAAATGACATCGGTGCTTTGAAATCACTTTGGGTCAGTCAGTATAGAGGCCAGTCCACGACTGGTGATTCAACAGGGACTTACCAGCTGTGACAACAATCAGCAATATGGAATGAATTTTCCAAAAGTGCACATGGTAGGAATCAACAGGCATATATATACATGTGCCATTAACTGTGGCTCTTACCTATGACTTGTATCCAGTGACAATGGGATATTGTCAATAAGGCTTTCAAAATATATGTGGATGTCTGTTTTTTTACATAATTGCTCTTTCAATTGGCTGTTATCATCACATAAAATAGTTATTTTAAAAAGCAGAAGTGACTTCAGCGGTGCAGTATCATAGTTCACTTTTTTGCTATTTAAGTTGAATATATCTTTATATCCCTGAAATGCTTTATTTTATTTTATTTTATTTTATTTTTTGCTCTAGACAGCATAGGTACTGTTTTCATAATAATAAATGTACAGTTTTTGAAATATAGTAAGTCAATGCCTGGCCTGCCAATAAAAAAAATTTTTTTGAAGACAGAACTCAGTGGAAATTGTATTTTATTATACACATATTACATTATGCAAAACTTTGCTTAAATGATCTACATTTTTAAACATAAAAACTAAAATGACTGCTAAAATGTAAGATAATAATCTGGCCAAAAAAGAGATTATTCAAAAAACACATAGAAATGAAACAAATGTGGGAATAAAATGGATGGTAAGCATTGAAAACTTAAAAAAATTAAAAGGCAGTGTAAACATTTCTAGGAGAAAAAAAGGAACTAGTAAACAGTTGGAAATTATTGTTATACAACAGAATGTGTCCTTGAAAACACGAGTAAGAATAAATTAATAAATATTAGCAATCAAGGTTTGGGGCTTAATGGGAGATGTAGGAAGTATGCTATTTCCAATATCCTACACTTGGGGATTTAAGAAATATCATCTTAAATGGACACAGCAGCAAAAACAATGAATAATGAATTCAAGCTCTCAGATCTTTTAAGGATCTTTTTTCTCTTTTTGCCCATAACATATTAGGGCTCTTTTAGAAATGACTATATCTTGTAATATATCTTGCAAGATCAAATATTGCCTCTTTTCTTAATATAATGTGTAAATAATTATTTCATTAAGATCCTGTTGCTTATTCATCTGTTTTCCAACTGTATATATTCATTGAGAGATTATTAAAATAATGCCCATGAAGTATTAAAATGGTTATGAGAGGGTGGGATTTGGGTTAACTTTTTAATATTTTAATCTTTATACTCCTCTCTATTGATTGAAGTTATAGTAAGAATTGACCTGAGGGTATGGGCATTATTGGTTTCCAAGAGAACAGGAAGCAAATGATTAGGTACATGGATATGAAGGGATTATTGAGAATCTACTCTTGGTAACTTTAGAATTTTGTATCTTCTTTGAAAAAGGAAAGTTAAGTTCACATTACTTTAGTGATTTTATCAAACTTACATACATACACACCACAAAGATTTTTAAAACTACAGTCATTAATATTTAAAACCAGTTGAAATTTGAGATTCAATTCTGCTCCAAAGACTATGGTTATACTGGTATATGGTTGTAACAACAAAAGCCCTTGGCAGAACTTGTAAAGTTAAATCCTCACAACTGATAAAAGAGCAGAAACATTATTTTCCCATGAATAATATTAGATTAGTTATCCATCTTTATTTATTTAGTGTGAAGATGATGGTTTGATTTCCCTTTTACTCAGCAGGCAAGGTAACATCTAATTCAAAATACGGCAGTTTTGCAACATGAAGATGTATTAAATTGTTTAAAGACCTCTGTAAAAGTTTCATTCTTAGAAAAGATTAAAAAAAATTCAGTGTGGGTAAGGTAAAGTTAGAAGGTGATGACACAAGTGAGTCAGCTGGACATAGAGTAAACAATAAAGAGCTATTAAAAGGGAAACAACCTTCTAAGACCAGATTCATGCTCAATATGAAAAATTAAACATAGTCCCACAAAACTCATTAACATTCCTCATAAAATAATTATGATTTGAAGTATCAAAGTAACATATAACTGAGGAGATATAAGGCAGATGACTCCCCATTTTAAAGCTAAGAATTTTAAGGAAATGATCTATAAATGAAGTAGCTTAGATAACCTTAAAAGCTTTATAGAATACACTTTAAATAAATTTTCAAACACTTTGCTGTATTTTATAAGACCATCAGCAGATTTATAAAATCTAGAAGAGGCATGAATCATGCCAATAAATCCTAAGTTTAAAATATTTTTGATTTACAAATCTTTCCTGTGCATCTTAAGGATAAAAATTATATATTTATAAATCAGTGCTTTTGGTCCCATGCCATTTTCACTGAGTTTATAAGTCCTACTTTCTTGTTTTAGTTCAAAGTTCTGATCTATGAATCCTAACTGGTTCTTTCTTCTATTGCTAGTTCAGTCTTTTGAAGTTCAGATTTGTAATGAGCTCCATAAGATGTTATGCAATACTCTCCCTGTCTTTTTCTGAAGGGGAAAAAAAAAATCCACCCTATTTCCTTTGCCCAGGTGCCAAGGGTAAGCAGTATTGTTCAGTAGGATTTTCACTATATGCACTAACAGATTATTTTTCTCCATAGAAGCCACAGGGTAAGAGAACGAACTTTTCATTCTTAGAAAGCTACCTCTGCAGAAGAAAAGCAAAGTAAAGCTAGAATCAGTATTTATGCACACTACTCATTATCTGGCACTTAAGATTTAGTCATCATTCAATGATCCTGGATGAGGTTAAGAAGGAAATGTGTTTCTGGCAGTTTTGACTAAGCACTGTTAAGAAGCCGGCACAATTTCTAAAAATGATTAACTCTTGTCCCTAGTTCAAGTTCTAATTCAGCAGTACTTCCCTCCCTTAGCAACTCCTGCTCCACCAGGCTTCGGTAATTGAAATTATGTTTAAATCCTGAAATAGCAGTCTTTGGAAAAAAATGATCTCTTTTGGTAACATTTTAATAAAAGGAATCATAGATTAAATGTTTAGCATTGTTAGACATTGCCTTAGAAATGAAAAAAAAAGTAATTCCATGAGAAATTATCTAAGAACAAATTTTCACATTATAACAATATCATAACATAGTAATGAACTGAAATAATTTAGGTTCATTAAACAATCATTGATATTTTTAATGATTCATTTCAGAAAAAAATGAGAGAAAAACATTTTTTAGAAAATAGTAAAATCACATCCATTATGGATGAGAGCCTAAGGTAGTTTGAATTTTGGAGACACAAATATTTTTCTCTTTAAAAATAATTTTATTTATTTATTTATTTTTAAAGATTTTATTTATTTATTTGACAGAGAGAGAAAGAGCACAAGCAGGGGGAGCAGGAGAGGGAGAAGCAGGCTCCCCCTTGAGCAGGGAGCTCAACATGGGGTTTGATCCCAGGACCCTGGGATCATAACCTGAGCCGAAGGCAGATGCTTAACCAAGTGAGCCACGAGGCACCCCTAAAATAATTAAAAAATAAAAATTTATTATATGTAATTTGACGTTTTCCAACAAGAAATTCTCTTTCTTTCTAAGTAGTTGTAAAGGAATTGAGCTATTTATTTCTAGCAAGCTGCCAACCTTTTAGGGTCTTGAAATGATTGATAAAATTGAGTCACAAATCTCCAGGGCAACTCATGAAAGATTTCTAGTGACTAACTCCTTTGGACAAACAAGAAACCAAGCCAAAACAGCTGAGATTCATTCATAATGGAATCTAAATATGTAAGTGATATTCCCCTCATTATCTCAAAGTACAACAGGTAACTCATGCTAACAATTACTTCAACAACAAATCTCAGTATACATGAAATTATCATTAAGAATGAACAATTGGAACTTCACCAAGATAAAAACCTTTTGCACAACAAAGGAAACAGTCAACAAAACCAAAAGACAACTGACAGAATGGGAGAAGATATTTGCAAATCACATGACAGATAAAGGGCTAGTATCCAAAATCTATAAAGAACTTAGCAAACTCAATGTCCAAAGAACAAATAATCCAACCAAGAAATGGGCAAAAGACATGAACAGACATTTCTGCAAAGAAGACATCCAATGGCCAAGAGACACATGAAAAAGTGCTCAACATCACTTGGCATCAGGAAAATACAAATCAAAACCACAGTGAGATACCACCTCACACCAGTCAGAATGGCTAAAATTAACAAGTCAGGAAATGACAGGTGTTGGTGAGGATGCAGAGAAAGGGGAACCCTCCTACACTGTTGGTGGGAATGCAAGCTGTGCAGTCACTCTGGAAAACAGTATGGAGGGTCCTCAAAAAGTTGAAAATAGAGCTACACTACAACCCAACAATTGCACTACTGGGTATTTACCATGAAGATACAAATGTAGTGATCTGAAGGGACATGTGCATCTGAAGGTTTATAGCAGCAATGTCTACAATACCCAAACTATGGAANTATATATATATATATATATATATATATATATATATATATATATATATACACACACACACACACAATTGAATATTATGCAGCCATCAAAGAATCCAAAATCTTGCCAATTGTGATGATGTGGATGGAACTAGGGCTATTATGCTAAGCAAAATAAGTCAATCAGAGAAAGACAATTATCATATGATCTCACTGATATGAAGAATTTGAGAAACAAGAGAGAGGATCATAGGGGAAGGAAGGGAAAAATGAAACAAGACAAAACCAGAGAGACAGACAAACCATAAGAGACTCTTAATCTCGAGAAACAAACTGAAGGTTGCTGGAGGAGAGGGGAGTGGGAAGGACGGTGGCTGGGTGATGGACACTGGGGAGGGTATGCGCTATGGTGAGTGCTGTGAATTGTGTAAGACTGATGATTCACAGACCTGTACCCCTGAAACAAATAATACATTATATGTTAATTAAAAAAAAAAAGCGGGAACATAGCAGATGCTAATAACTTAAAGTGAAATCACTAGGTTAAATTCATACAAATAAATACTATTGCTGGGCAGGTATATAGATTTTTTTCTTTAATTAATTAATTAATTAGTCTATCTAATTTAGAAGCTCACTCATGTTTATATGCAAATTTTAAGACATATGCAGCAAAATAGTTTCCAGTGTATTTTAATTTCCAAAAAAACAGAATTAACATTTTATAGAAACCTATATAGAAACTTTACTTAGTTACATATAAAAAAATGCTCAAATTCTTTTTTCTACTTCTTCAGTAAAAACTTAGAAATTCACAAGTCCTAAATCAAAGGTGACAATTATGAATTAATTCATTTCTTTAAGACAAAACCAAAATAAAATAATGTTTTCCTGGGAGACATAAACATCTTTATTTTTTTAAAAGGTTTATTTATTTATTGGGGGGGGCAGGGAGAGAGGGACAGGGAGAGAATCTCAAGCAGATTCCCTACTGAGCTTGCAGGGTTCCATCTCAGGACCCTGAGATCATGACCTGAACCAAAACTGAGTGTCAGACACTCAACCAATGGAGCCAGCCAGGTGACCCAAAACATCTTTTTTTATAAGTTAAATTTTTATTTCCTTTTTTTTTTAACAACTCAAGGTCACTCATTGCTCACAATATCAAAATATGCAAGTTTATATATGTATTAGGAATATTCACAATTGCTCTGCAGCTGCATTCAATATACCCAATGACCTAAAAATTAGTGTTTTTGAGTGTATTTTTTGAAAATGAGACAAATAACATTTTTTATTTATAACATTCTTTATGTATGTTTTACCTGAAAATAACAATGTTTATAAAGAAACATCACTTTCCAAAATGCTGGACAATTTTTTACAAATATTTTATTTTAATTTAGTTTAGTTTTTATTTAAATCCTATTTAGTTAACATATAGTGTAATATTGGTTTTAGGAGTAGAATTTAGTGATTCATCACATATAACAGTGCTCAACACAACGAGTGCCCTCCTTAATACTATCACCCATTTTACAAATATTTTAAACTGCCAAGCATCAGGAACAACCAAATGTTTTTTCTATTTTTCCATTTAAACAAAACTTACAAGTTTTGCAGGACTATTAAAGCTCCTGTGAGTGAAAAAATATATATTTTATGAATACAATATCTAATGGAATCATGTTACTAGTTTTGATTAAAACAAACACAACTGTTCATCAATTTAATATTTATTTAATTACTTTTAAACTTTACCTCATAATCTTTTTAAGTTAGCCAGTGAGTTCCATCTTTACTTTAAAGTGCTTTCTGTTGATTGTTCCTAGTTTGTTTGTTTATTTGTTTGTTTGTTTGTTTGGATTGTTCTTAGTTTTGATTATAAGCATAGATTCTGGAGCCAGATTGCGAGGGCTCAAGTCCTTGCTTTACACCTTGCTGGCTCTGGTATCTTGTTCAAGTTATCTTTCAGGTATGTCCTTTCTTCATGGTACACAGTAACTTCTATGTAACTGTTCAACATTACTATTTTGTTTTTATATTATTGATTGCAAAATTATCAAGTACCGAATATTGTGTTTGATACAACACCTTAAGTCTAATTATTCAAAAGAATGGTGTCCTTCATTGTATCACTTGAGAAATTATACATTTACCTCACACTGCCACTAAACAAAGAAATTTTGGATTTTTCTCCTTGGAAGCTGCGTTTAGAGTCCTTCACAGCCAAATAAGAAAATTAATCTCATTACTCCCAGTGTGGCAAACAGTATTTTCCAATTTGGTCATTCAATGCAGTTAACAGTTATGCCCTTAAAATATAAACAATAGTAACAAAACTCAGATTTACTGAATATTTTATATATCAAGTGTAGCACTGAAGATTTTACAGCTATAACCTCTTTTGGTTAACTTTGACCACTTGGAAAAAATGAATAAAGATGTATATCATTGGGGACATTCTAAAGAATGTGAGGAAAACTTTGGAGGTGATCCCATCCTAAGAGGCCACAAAAAGTTTCGCATTACAATACAGCTCATGTCATAAGTAACCACTGGAGCTAAAAAAGACATGACTCTCTGATGCTGTATGCTATCACACTTCCACTAAAATAGACTGTCACATGATTTCAAAGTAGTAAGTTATGAAATAACTGTAATTTACATGAAATTCATAACTGGCAATGAACAAAAATCCTAAAATAATACTTAATTTAGGCTACACTTTTTCCTTTGATTTAATTGCTTTTGGAATTAGAAGATAATGAAGGACTATATGGCAATAATATATGCTTTGTTTCAATCACTTTCAATGGCCTATAATAGATTATCTTTTCTCTAAAACTTTGGTTAAGTCCCTCAAAGTAGAATTTTTTTTTTTTAAAGATTTTATTTATTTATTTGACACAGAGAGAGAGATTACAAGTAGGCAGAGAGGGGAAGAGAGACAGGGAGAGGAGGAAGCAGGCTCCCTGCTGAGCAGAGAACCCGATGTGGGCCTCGATCCCAGGACCCTGAGATCATGACCTGAGCCGAAAGCAGAGGCTTTAACCCACTGAGCCACCCAGGCGCCCCAAAGTAGAATTTTTAAGCCTCTGTTCCCCATTGGATAAATGGGGATGACACCCACCAAAAATAATTAATATAAAACAGGTGGTGTGGTGCCTGGCACATAGTACATGCTTAATAAATAATAGCTGTTATTAATAAATGTTGTTTATTAACAATCACAAAATCTGCATCTGAAAAAAACACCAAAGCACAAAAAATAGTACAACTGTTTTTTTTTTACTGCATGCGAGTCCTTCTTGTCCTTTAGCTACTTATTACACCAATTGGAAATTTGGCTATTTACTAGTTTTGTCAAAAGAAAAAAAAATGTCTTTATGTACAAATACTACTGACACTGCTATCAAGGCAAAGCCTGATGAGGAGAAATTAGTTGTTGCAAAAGAGACAACAGTGGTGAGAAAGAAACAGAGATCTTATTAAGCTTTGTATACAGAAACAAACTAAATAAATAAAATTATACGAATTGCTTGAAACATTTTCTTTCCTCTCATTAATGTTTCCTTGTACTGTATGATTGCTGTTATTTATTCTTTGGTCACTTAAACAAGACCAAAACTCATTCACATGGAGTACGGCTGCAGTTTGTAGACAGTCTCATTTTTGTGCTTGAAAAATGAAAATATCTGAAAATGCAGTAAAAGCAGTCTGCCATACTAAAGTAAAATTACAATGCTATTCTTAAGGTTATCATAATAGAGCAAACAACAGGTCATAAAAAAGATTTGTGGCCATGGCATAAAACTTATCAAATGCCACAATGGTTTGCTCTCTGATAGCCACAGAAGACAAACTTGAGGGATAATATGGCATGTTAGTAACTCTAGCAGCAACAAAAGTTCATTGTAAAGAATAAAAGGCACTAAAAGGACTGAGGTAATCAGTTTCATTCATCTCTGTGGGTAATTAGAATAATAAGCTCCATCCAGAGGTCATATATTGCCTAATGAAATAGTTCATCTGAAGAAAAGGGTACAGTAATTCTTACCAGTTGAAGGAGAGGGTAGTATTAAACCAAGGCAATTACTGCAACCTGGCAGTCCTGTGAGATGTGGGTACATTATCCCTGTTGCAGGGTGGACAGTCAAATATGCACTGAGTGCCCAACAGCTAGTCAAAGTGTAAGTGAACTCTGTTGAAATGAATCATCTTTGAATAGAAACCATGGTGGACTTCAAGTGTACCAAAACCAAAAAATTCAACAATTCAAAAGATATTCTGAGTATCTCCTCATGTGGATACTGGTACTCACAGGTACCAGGAATGCATCCTCAAACCTAACTTCATATTTCTGTAATTGACAAAACAGATGTCTGAGGTTATGTGAGCACCTGAAGACACCAGTGAATCTTGAGGACAGGGGGAAACCAAGCTGAACATTTCCTGACTTCCAGGTTAGTGTACTGGCTACCAACTCTGACACTACTTACACAAAAGTTATGACACAGGATCTTTGTCACCTACTCTCTGTGCTTGCATCAAGAAAAATAATACTGTAAGAAACAGAAAAATCTCACAGCAACAGAATAGGACTCCTTTATGTTACTTCAGCCATCTTCTCCCTGTCCTACTAATCTCCAAACCCATGCAGACAGTAGTTTTCTAGTTCACAGATGAGGAGATCTATTACACTGTTAATCTGTGTGACAATTTGGATCTTTGTTGACATTTTCATCTTCTGAAATGTTGGAATTTGAAGCATCTGACCCAGAGAAATTCATCCATTTAATTTCCCTTCAGATTATTTTTCCTTCTTTGCCAGCACAGACCTAAGTTCCATGAATTTTAACATAAAGGGAAACATTTAAAAACTAGAATGTAAGATATTTACCACCCCATGCTATATCCATCTGTCAAAAATGTACTAAATGTGTATGAAATCTGAAGATGGCTGTCACAGAAATAAATAGATCAATTCATCAAGTTCTATTTGAACTAAATACTAATATGGTTAAGATTTTTTTTTTAAGATTTTATTTATTTGTCAGAGAGAGAGAGAGAGAGAGAGAGAGGGAAGAGGGAGCACAAGCAGGGGGAACTGCAGGCAGAGGGAGAAGCAGGCTCCCTGCTAAGCAAGAATCCCAGGTCCCTGAGATCATGACCTGAGCTGAAGTCAGATTCTTAACCTACTGAGCCACCCAGGCATCCCTATTTAAGATCTTATTAATATTTCAAAACTAAGTTTCTAAGCCTACCTAAAAACAGGATGTGCTTTCTTATCCATCTACATATTTATATTAAAATGTAATCTATACTACCAGGGCGCTAAGACTTCCAACTATAAACTGAAACCAATATTTAAGGATTTCATATTCACCTGAAGTAATATTTCTATAACTATTTAGTTATGTACCAGGGGTTAATTGTGCTATCTACAAAGCGAAGATAGAGAGTAAAACTAAATAAATAAATAAACTCTTTCAGTGGGCTGATGGCACATAACAATAATGCCTTCACTTAAATTTCAAACCAAAGTTTAAAATTATTTCATGTTCAGTTGGCACCCGGATATGCACAAGTTTTGAGAATAGGCACTTAAAAAAATCACCTATAATGTCCTGGTTAGCAGAACATTTTGTTTGGAAAATGTTGCTTCTATGTTATGAGTCCTAAAATAGAGATAATAAATTCACATGCTCTGTCATGAGCAAGTAACATATCACGTATTTGAGGAGAAGTACATTGTTTTGGAAAAACCATCTGGTGGAGGAGTCTAGGAACCTGAGTTCTCATTTAGCTCTATCCCCTCAGTTTGAACTTACTTTTCTTATCTATAAAGTCAGGTAGGTTATGTTTAATGGTCAACAAGATCCACTTCGGTTCTGAAATACTGATACTCTACGTAATACTCTTCACCAGCACTTTCTGAAATGTGTGAATACAACAGAAGCCAGTCTTGTGTTGTGGAACAGAAGTCTCAATTTCAGAAGATCTAGATTCTATTCTTGATACCTTCAGTACCCAGTTTTTATAAAGGTCCTTAACATCTTCAAATTTCAGTTTTCTCATCTGTAAAATAGGGACATCATCATCTGTCTACTCCAAGTGCTCATTCTGGGGCACAAGATTTGAAAATAAGATAATGTATTAAAACATTTTTAAAAAGTTCAGATGCTACCATAATGAACTGAAAAGGTATTGTTGTTTATTGTACAAAGATTGAATGTCAGAATTTATTCTATCATTTAAATTCTAGGAGATGATGAGAATGTGTTGGAAACCCAGAAATAAAACAGATTTCTATTTCCTATTTTCTATTTCCTTTCTATATATTTAGGATTTAACTGCCTAACTCATTAATTCTAAGTTGAAAAAATTTAGATTTTTTTTTTATTTTTATTTTTTTTAAAGATTTTATTTATTCATTTGACACAGAGAGAGAGATTACAAGTAGGCAGAGAGGCAGGCAGAGAGAGAGGAGAGAGGAGGAAGC
>LNAC01000574.1:922523-1017872 GCA_002007465.1 Ailurus styani
GAGAGAGAGAGAGCACGCACACATGGGAGAGGGGCAGAGACCAGCAGACTCCCCACTGAGCACAGAACTGGAAGCGGGGCTTGATCCTAGGACCCTGAGATCATGCCTGAGCAGAAGTCAGACACTTAACAGACTGAGCCACCCACGTGCCCCTGAATCCGATGACCTTTTAAGAAAAATATTGCTCTAATTACTTGGAAATATTAAGGTTTCCATTTGGCTCTTTTTATTCACAAACTTTGGGGGGATAAAGATATTATAGGCTCTGTCGATAAATGTACAATATTAACTGACATTATTTGTTATGTGAGGCATATGATCACTACAACAATATGGCAGATACTGTCATTATCTCCAATTCATAAATAAAGCAGCAAAGATTTTGAGAATTTAAATTACTCAAAGTGACATAATTACTAAATAGTGGACCGAGGATTAAAAATCACATCTGTCTTCCAGACCCTTAACAGCCACACTCTCCAGCCTTAGCTTTGTAAATCTAGAATATAGCAAATGTAAATGTGTGTATGAGTGTTGCATGTGTGGACCTAGTACTTTTGATTAGGTAGAATAAGGAAAGTGATAAGCCCTATGAAAAATAATTATTTGTGGGATACTCTGGGAGTATTGCTTTGATAATTTTGAAATTAAATGAAAGCAAATGTGCACCTTTACTTTAAAAACGTAATGTCAATTCAAATTATAATGGGACTCCTGGGTGACTCAGTCAGTTGAGCCCCTGCCTTGGGCTAAGCTCTTGATCCCAGGGTCCTGGGATCAAGCCCTGGGATGGAGGCCTAGGTCAGGCTCCCTGCTCAGTGGGGAGCCTGCTTCTTCCTCTCCCTCTTGTCTCCTAACTGTGTGCTCTCTCTCTCTCTCTCATACACTCTCTATCTCAAATAAATAAATAATCTTAAAAAAATTACAAAGAATTTGCAAAACCGCCATTGCTTGGATGTATCCATACATTTTCTGGTGTCTATTTTTTTTTTACTTCTCCATACTAGAAATGATACTGTATCTATGTTGATTATGAAAACATAAAAAGGATTTCTCAGTTCAGAGAACTTCCAACTGTCTTTTGTTCCTTGTCTTGCAAAGGAGAAACAACACTATCGTATTCAATTTCTACCCTGTTGCATATTTTACTTCTTAATCCACTAAATCTTCCCGTATTCCCTAATACCAGCTAACCATAATCTCTGTCTGAAGAAAAGCAAGGGATCACCACAGTTTCAATCTGAAAGATCATGTATCACTCTTAATGACCAATAAAGTTAGCATATCACATCGTTTTCCCTCAAGTCTGATATTTTTCTTTTTTTTTTAAAAAAAGATTTTATTTATTTATTTGACAGAGAGAGAGATCACAAGTAGGCAGAGAGGCAGGCAGAGAGAGAGGAGGAAGCAGGCTCTCTGCTGAGCAGAGAGCCTGATGCAGGCCTCGATCCCAGGACCCTGAGATCATGACCTGAGCTGAAGGTAGTGGCTTAATCCACTGAGCCACCCAGGCGCCCAAGTCTGATATTTTTCCTACAGAGTAATTAGCTATATTTGAGGAAGTCCTGTGAAAATCCAAAGAGACCATATTGTGGGTCCTGTCATTTGTGTTGCATAATCCCCAGTGACCCCTACATTTGTATTACATAATCTATAGCAACTGCAGCAAGTGTGGAATGCATACATAAAATATATCCCTGAGGTTATCTGTGACATGATAAAAGGCTAATTTCATCCAATCTAGCAGTCCAATTGCAGAGTGATTTCAGATTCTAGAATGCTGAAATGTTTATGATCAGTCACTTTCCTTTAAAGAATCACAACTTATGTCTTTAAGGAATGAGTAAAAAATAAACATAAGTCTATAAATTAAAAATTAAAATAAAATCATATATACATACATATATATGTATATACATATATGTATATATGTGTGTGTGTGTGTGTATATATATATATATATATATATTTCTTCCTTTTCACATGCCCATTAGAC
Source organism: Ailurus styani (assembly GCA_002007465.1). Classification (NCBI taxonomy): domain Eukaryota; kingdom Metazoa; phylum Chordata; class Mammalia; order Carnivora; family Ailuridae; genus Ailurus; species Ailurus styani. The sequence goes on from LNAC01000574.1 coordinate 924,520, forward strand.
TGAGCTCTTTGGCAGAGATTGTAACCTGGTAACACCGGTAAAAAGATGATTCTAAAGCACCAATTAAAACCAGTAAATGAGTCTTCCCTTCTTTTTCAGTTTCTCTTCTCATCCAAACTTCAATCAGTAACTACTTAGAAACCTTTATTTTGTTTAGAGAAAGTCCTGATAATTCATTTTAATATCTTCATTCTGAAAGTGAGGTGAATATTAAATAGTAAAATAAAAATTCTATGATTCTATTACAAAAATGGAATGTTCTTTTTACCTTTTACCTTCTTTGATATTTATGTTGTGTTTGAAGATCTGTAGTTGATCTTAGTGCACAGTTTAGTGATTAAATCTCAAATTAGTTATTTAGGGTCTCATTTTTTATTCACTTAAATAATTATATGGATAGTGCATTCATAAAGACAATGCTCTTTAACATGTACTCAGAATCCTGGAATTCTGCTGGGACAAGGAATGAGGAAGCAAAAGAGGGCCTGACTCTGACCAGGAAAAAACAAAACAAAACAAAACACTGCATTCTGAGGTAGATGTCTCTGAACTTCTACTCATATTCCCTTGAAAAACAAGATATGCCTGTCTCTGACTCATAATTTTGGCAGGGAAAAAAAAAAGAGAGGGAGAGATGGTAGTCAAATTCTCAGATGGTTACTACGTCTAAAGAAAACTCTCATATCTGATATTTAGGCTGAGAAAGCTTAGGACATTAAATAGTTAATAATATACTAGACTGTACTTAGGGAGTTGAAGCTCAGCTATAGTATTAACTAGCTTTGTAACTTTAGCCAAATGACTTTTTTTTTAAAGCTTTTATTTATTTATTTGACAGAGAGAGATCACAAGTAGGCAGAGAGGCAGGCAGAGAGAGGAGGAAGCAGGCTCCCTGATGAGCAGAGAGCCTGATGTGGGACTCGATCCCAGGACCCTGAGATCATGACCTGAGCCAAAGGCAGAGTCTTAACCCACTGAGCCACGCAGGCGCCCCGCAAATGACTTTAGACAAACCATTTCAAAAGTCTGTAAATCAACCACCTTATTAGTAAAATTAGGGGTTTGGAATGGACAATTTCTAAAGCTAGCAGACATAAAAATGCCTGTAGCAAGCCATTTAAGACACACAAAAGTCATATTATTTGCTTTCCTTTTCATATTAATTTTTCTTCCACAGGGAACCAACAGTAAATTCCAGCATCTATAGCAGGCATCAGCCAAATCTTGCAAACAGAAAATAGGAAAATAATGGCAATCTAAGGAAATACAGAAACCTGAGCTGACACTTTGAAGTACTTTAAAAGGGCTTTTTTTCTTTTTTCTTGTTTCTTTTTTTTTATACAACTGCGGTGCTCTTTGTTTCATAATACTTAACTCTGAAGTATTGTTACATATTGTTGGGGTAAGAAGAAATCTCTCTTGCTGATGAATGTTTCACTGATTTTTAAAAGTGGTTTTCCAGTGATTTTCAAAGACACTTTCAGCAATCACAAAGAACATATCATGCAATCCAAGACCGTAATAGTGTATGTGTTCTTCATTATTTAGGAAGAAACACACAAAAATATTATAATAATTTAGCATTGTTTGGCTAACTCCAGGTAGCAAAGGCATTTAGAAATATACGATCCAATGGAATACTAAAAGTTAGCCATCATAAATTAAAATAATGGTCTTTCTTTCAAAAAAGTACCTTTTTTTCCCCTTCATTTTCTTTCCTTCTGTTTCTCAGTAGGGAGAATCGTAAGAGTTTGACTATGAGCTTCCTCACAAGTTTTGATCCTAATGATTATGATATTTGATACAACACTATAATTCTCCATGTCCTCTTGAGTTAAGATTACATCTCTAAAAGTCTGTGGTAAAAATATCTTTCACATATCTACTGCTGACAGATATTCCAGGAATAAAAACTATTCACATTTATAAGTGCATAACACCATAAAAATCATACATATACATATATGTCTCCTATATATCACATCTTTACAATCACACATAAAGCCATGGTCTAGAGATGATTTTTTTTCATTTCAAAGATGAAAAAAATATGAGCATTGATACATTATTACTATAGCACATTTTAGCAGTTTATTTCATCTGTGAAGTCCAAAGTTCCCATATGGGGTTTGTGTCTGGGTGTTGGGGAACATTGCTGCCAACAAATCTTAAACATCTTCCTCAATTTAAGCTCATAGGCAAAGTAAAGAACAATATTTTAAATATTTCATCCATCCTGGCACTGGCTTTTTCCTTACTACCTCCCCACATAAATAATTAGAGGCCATGTTGATGTCTGAAAAAGGAATATTAAAGAACTTAAGCTTTACTATTCGTGATAGTGGGAACTCTTTAAAATTAACTCTTTTAAAATGCTCTTAGTCCCAAGGACAGTTATATAACTATCTTTATTTTCTTACTAGATTACTAGAATAAAAAAAGATACATACACTAGTATGCTGAAATTTGAGGTCTAGTGTCTCATGAGTTTTTTTCTATTCATGAACCATGAACTTTGAGAGGAATAAGGCTTTTATGTCATAAGCATAAATATGGTGTCAAAATTCAGAAAGAAGTTTTGCTTCTCAAAAGCAAGCTTCTCTTATTTTTGTTTGCTTGCTTTGCTTTTCACAAGGCATTTAAAAATCTATTGAGTAGAAAGTAAATTGCATACATTCATTGTGCTGTCATAGGAAACTTAACTTGCTGAAGGACTCGTATTTAATACTGATACAAAGTTAAGAATGTGATAAACTAGAACCTGAACATATTATTGAGCTTTAGTGGAATGCTAAGAAATGGACCGGAAACATTTCAAAAATATGCATCATGGCAAGGTTAGTCTCCCATTACTGAAGGGATTAAAGCAAATTCATATCTGAAAATAATCAGTGGGTTGTGGTGAGGACTTTATATAAACTCAACAATATTTAGATCCCTACTTCTGCTATGATGTTTCAATAAATCCCAAGTGACTGCTGCTGTTCTATCTTTAAATAATAGGATTCCTCTGAACTCTCTTTTCTTCTGGATTAGCTGTGATAAGAACCTCTCTAAAATGAATTAGGAATGAAACCAGTCACTTCCCACAAAGGCTCATGTTAGTAGATTACATCATTTAATCATTAAATGTTATAGGTTTGTTCAAGCCCATAACATTGAATAAAAAGACTTAAATCATACGGCAAATATTGGACATGAGCTGCCTTCTTACATTGCCCTTGAAAGTTATTTTGATGAGCTCATTATACTCAAAATAACAAATTTTCTTGTTGATGGTGTCAACTGTACTTTGTCACTGATTCAATAATTTTCTTCAATTATGGAGAGAAATCCCATTAAGCTAAGACAGTGTAATTCTGAATTAGTAAAATGTATGAGTTGCAAAATATATTAAAGAAACATTTTCCAGAAATGAAAGAAAACACATCTAATACTCGAAGGCTATACAAGCAATGCTACAGACATTGTAGTAAAAACCTCTACTGCTAATTTTTCATTTGTATTCCCAACAATCCTGCTGGTGACATCCATATTTTAGAGATGAGGAGATAAACTCAGAGAAGTTAGGCAAGTTAGACAGGGTCACTCAGTCTTCAGAAGTAGAACTAGGGTTTTCTGACTCCAACAGCCCAGGCATTTTGATCCATACCATGTTGTAACACCAACTTTCTCATAAATGTTCCATTTTATAATGTATCTGTCAGGTGATCTGAATGTCAAGGATATTTGATAAGAGAAAAATGTTTCATATAAAAAATACTAAGAAATTTAAGTCCTCTAAGGTAAAGTAATATTCAGAAATGAGAATTCTTCCCTGAAAGCAGTTAGAGACAATACTGAGATGAGTTCCAGAAGTCAAAGCTCATTTCAGGGGAATAATAGGAAGGAATCTTATTGAAAACTGGCAAGAATTCAACTTGACTGTACTGAAATAATATAGGGACACATACTTTATATGAGAGAACCTTATTTTTTTTACTGCTTTATTGAAGTATAATTTACATAGCATAAAATTCACCCATTGCACATATATTCCATATATCCTCTCCACAATCCAATTTTATATTTTCAAAATCCCCCTATAATTCCTTAGAGTCTCATTTGCAATCAGTCTTGCTCTAATCCTAGGCAACCTCTATAAATAAATATATGTAAGTACAAATATATATATAAATTTATATAAATATAAATAAAACCTTTCTATAAATTTGCATTTTCTGAACACATCATATAAATACAATCATATGTATTTGTAGCCTTTGCATTTGTATTCATGTGGCCTTTGGCATATGATTTTTTTCACTTAGCATAATGTTTTTGAGGTTCATCCATGTTGAAGTGTATATCAGTCATTCATCCTTTTTATACTGAATACTATTTACTTGTATGGATATACCACATTTTATCTATCCATCATCCTTTTTATACTGAATACTATTTACTTGTATGGATATACCACATTTTATCTATCCATTTGCCAAATCGATAGAAATCTGGATTGCTTATAGTGTGGGGCTATTCTGAATAATGCTGCTATAAACATTCATGCTCATGTATCTATGTAGATATAGTTTTCATTTTTCATGGGTAGACAATTAGTAGTGGAATTATTGGATCATAAAGTAAAGTTACGTTTAACTTTTTTAAAAATTACCAAACTTCTTTCCAAATTACCAAACTATTTTCCAATTTTACATTGAAAGAACTTTGATTTTTATCTTTGGAGTTACATATTTAAAACTCACGGGCTGATATGAATAGTAGAGCTCCATGAATATCTAGAATTTAGATGCTGAGCACACCATTAAGGACTGAATGGTTTTGTTTCCCCTCAGTTCATATGTTGAAGCTTTAGCTCTTCCCCTCCTGATTTGGTAATGGGACCTCTAAAGATGTAATTAGGTTAAATGAGGTCATAAATTTATGATCATAATTAGATAAAATTAGTGTCCTTATTAGAAGAGAAACAAAACCATCAACAAAATGAAAAGGCAAACTACTAAAGGGGGAAAATATTTGCAAATCATATGTCTGATAAGTAGTTAATATTCAAATATATAAAGAACACATACAACTCAATACCAAAAAAACAAACCATTGTAGTAAAAAATGGGCAATGGAACTGTGTAGACATTTTTCAGGGACATTCAAATGGTTATTGGTATGGGGAAAAGTACTCGAAATCAGTAATCATCAGGGAAATGTAAAACCACAATGAGATATCACCTCACACACTTTAGAATGGTTGTTATCAAAAGGACAAGAAATAACAAGTGTTGGCAAAGATATGGAAAAGAGGGAATGCTTATGCACTGTTGGTGGAATGTAAGTTAGTGCAGCCATTGTGGGAATTAGTAAGGAGGGTCCTCAAAAACTTAAAAACACAACTACTTTATGATTCAGCAATTCCGTTTCTGGATATTTATCCCCCCAAAAGTAAAACACTAACTGGAGGAGATATATTCATCCCCATGTTCACTGCAACATTAATTATAATAACCATGACATGGAAACAATCTAAATATCTATCAGTGGATGAAAGAATAAAGAAAATGTTCTGTATATACATATACAGTGAAACATTTCAGCCATAAAAATAATGAAATCTTTCCCACTGCAACACCATGGATGGACCTTGAGAACATTATGGTAAGTAAAATAAGTGAGACAGAAAAAGACAAAAACTGGGGACACCTGGGTGGCTCAGTGGATTAAGCCTCTGCCTTTGGCTCAGGTCATGATCTCAGGGTCCTGGGATCGAGCCCCACATTGGGCTCCCTGCTCAGTGGGGAGCCTGCTTCCCCTCTCTCTCTGTCTGCCTCTCTGCCTACTTGTGATCTCTCTGTCAAATAAATAAATAAAATCTTTAAAAAAAGATAAAAACTGTATGATTTCATTTATATGTGCAATCTAAAACAAACCAAAAAACAAACATATACACATACATGAACACACCATGAGCTCATGAATATAGAGAACAGATTGGTGGTTGCCTGAGGTGGGGGGTGGGCAGTGGGTGAAATGTGAGAAAGGAGTCAAAATGTACAAATTCTTAGTTATGAAATGAATTAAGTCATGGGGATATAGTGTACAGTAAGTTCACTATAGTTAATAATATTGAATTATTTATTTGAAAGTAGCTAGGAGAGTAGATCTTGAAAGTTCTCATCACAAGGAAAAAAATTGTAACTATGTATGTTGGTGGATTTTAACTGGAGTTACTGTAGAGATCACAAAAGAAAAGAGGAGGAGGAGACACCAGAGAGTGCACTTGCTTTCTTTCTCCGTAAGTATGTACCTAGGAAAGTCCATGTGAGTACACAGTGAAAAGGAAACTTTATGTCATTCAATGGAAGAGCACTCAACAGACACAAATCCTGCTAGCACCTTGAATCTTTGGACTTTCCAGCCTCAATATCTGTGGTTTAAGCCACCAAATTTGTTGTATTTTTTTAAAAATAACACGTATAATTTATTTTGTCTTACAAAAGCAGCAAATGATTATTTAGGAGAATTTGGAAAAGGAAAAAAAATATTTGCATGTATTTTCACACTCAGAGAAAAACACTGTTGATATTTAAATACATTTTTTCCTCAATTTTGGTATACATATGTGTATATATATATATATTTATTGAGGTATAGTTGATATACAATGTTACATTAGTTTCAGGTGTACAATATCGTGATTTGACAAGTCTATATGTTCTATATGCTCATCACACCTGTACCATCTGTCACCATACAATGCAATTATAATGCCATTGACTATATTTCCTAGGTGATACCTTACATCCCACTGACTTATTCATTCCATAACTGAAATCATGTATCTCCCACTTCCCTTCACCCATTATGACCATCCCGCTAAGCCCCCTCCCCTCTGGTAACCATTAGTTTGTTCTGTGTATTTATGTGTATTTCTGCTTTTGGTTTTATTGTGTTTCATTTTTTAGATTCCACATGTAAATGAAAGCCTGAGCAGACTGATATAGGCACCAACAATTTATTCAGGGCCATTAATGGGACAGTTGAGAGCTTGTAAGGTATCAAAGTTCCAGGGAAGAATCTTTCTTCACTGAAGATCTCTCAAAAACCTGTGGAGATTTGGAGTCTGGAGTTGCCTCTGAAATATGAGTAACCAGACTATATCTTATGTTTTCTTTCTTATATTTCCTTCATAGATTTTTAATTATAAAGAATAACAAGCAGTCGTGGATTGAAGAGATGATGGTGCTGAGAATGGAGAAGAAAATATATTGAGTTAAAAGACTAAAATAAATTGCTGATGCCATATCTGCAGTTGTGGTCCATTTGTAGATTTTTTTTTATAGAAATTATCTTGTTCTCACAGGCATCTGACTCACTAATTATATGCAAACAATAAGAATCAAGCTTCTGCCAAAAGAATTAGCTCTGTAGCCAATAGCAACTTACTTTGGCAGGACAGATGTATTCATTAGCATTAAAAGCACTTAATTTTTTTTATTCCTGAATTAAATACTTGTAACTAATTTCCAAAAGGGACAACTGAAGATGTGAAGAGAAAAGACAAGTGACCCTAGGCAAAGTATTTGATTCTTATTATTGGAAAAATAAAGCTTAACCTTATTAGTTTAGGAACTGGAATTCATAAAGAGAAAATAATGTTATTTTTTTAAGCTACACTGCTTTCATGAGATACAGTGAGGCTTAGTAATGATGTTTTTGAAATAAAGTGTTTGGATCTAAGAAAGTTCTCTGGAGTACATATGAATTCGACTAGATATTCAAGAGTAAAATGAAAAGAATAGTCATTTGAAGTAAATACTTTGGAAGCGTTTGCTGGCAAAGTATAAAAGTCTAAAGTGAATGTGACACTGGCACATATTCAAAAGCAAAGTATTTTTATAATTCAATAATAATTAAAGTATGGAAGAAAGTAAGGAAAAGAAAATTATCTGGATTTCAGCTGTTGCCAACAAGAGAACTACAGCTCCAAACTCTCACTCAACTGTGTATTTTAGATTCAGATAACATCCAGTTTTTAAAAATAGTGTGTACATATTGAGCACACTCAATGCCACGAACTTCTACACACATTACCCAATTTATTTATCTAATAAATCCTCCCAAAAGAATCCTGCTGTGTGCATTTTTTTGCCTGTTTCTTAGAAGTGAGAAAGCCAAGGAAATGAAATTATCACCATTCTCTAGTCATAACACCATTGAAGAGAAGATAAAGTGGAACCTACCATAAACAAGGATAGATCTTTGCCTCACCCCCACCCATACCTTAATTCTGGTATCTCTCAGTAAAGTATCTAAAGCAAATATGCAAAATCTCCAGTCATGTGAAATGGGGTATGATAACCCAGTATGAGAAAGAATGGAAAGACAAAACATGGCTTTAGTATTCACCACTTTGTGCTGAAGGTTGTAACAATGCTCTACTGCGGGTACACCAGATCTAGACCAAATCAACATTGTAAACTAACTGCTTTGTTTCTGATTTCTCTAAGGGAAATCCAAAGATAATAAATACAGAGCAGTAACAAGCACAAGAAATGAGAGCTGCTGGCTAGAGACTTTCTTTCTGCCATGATGCCATAGTAACTGTTGAAGAAGTCCTCTGTGGACAGTAATCTAAGTGCTGCTAAGGCTCATGTTACTTAAATGGTTCTTAAATTTACACAGGACGCCAGGTGCGAAGCACTTCACAAACATTAGTTGGAGTCATTGTGCTTTCCAGTCAATTGTGCTTTCTTCTAAAGCTTAAATAGCAAACACATCAACCAAAAGTTGCCTGTTACATCTTAATACTCACAAACCATTCCTCTTTCTAAGAGAAGCTTTCGAAAATTGTAACAGATGAAATTCTGTAATCAAAGATTCAAAATGAATCTAATTGACATTAACACAAAACAGTGGGAAAATAATCTAAATATAATACTAAGCATCCAAAAGAAAGTTATGAACATCTATCTCTTAGTGAAGAACTCAACCAACAAATGAAAGCAATAAATTTTCCTCTCTCTTTCCATAAAGTTTATTATTTGAGAGATTAAATGATACTCTAAAGAAAGATATTGCTTTTTCCCTTATGTCATATATGTCAGCCATTTAGAAATAATTTTCAAGGTGCACATGCTATATCACATTTAATAACATGTATGTGGGTTTGCATTTTGAATTTCCAATAATTTGTATGCAAAATATAATTCATATTCAAAATAACCTTATCACTTGCCTTAAAGTACAAAATACATCAACATAAATTTTGAAAAATTTTAATGTGCATTTTATAGAACTAAATAATTAGCATTTTATAAACTCAGATAATATAAAATATGTGCAATGTAATTTTTAAGTTTAATATTTCAAATACATGATTAAATATACATACTTTGTGGACATTCTTTTTTTTTAATATTTATTTACTTTACAGAGAGAGAGACAGAGCTCAGTGGGGTGGAGTAGAGAGAGAGTGTCTGAAGCAGACTTTGCCCTATGCATGGAGACTTGTGTGGTATTCCAACTCATGACCCTGGGACCATGACATGAGTCGAAACCAAGAGATGGACACAACTGAATGCACCATCCAGGTCCCCCCGCTTTGTGAAGAGTCTAAGTGGAGGTACAAGTGTTCATTTTATATGAATGTGTGTGTTTATATATAAAACTATATTTGTGTCCTTCTTCAGAAAATATTTCATTAATAAGAGAACAGAATCACACATCAATTGGCATGCAGAAAACCAATATTTCATATAAGATTAATTGATATCTATGGATTAAAAATTTATTACAATGCAAGAATTTTTCTACCAATAAAATTACAAATAACTTAATGTCAGCTATGTTCTTTTTTAAAAAATCAGTTCAAAGATATAGAAAACTCTATTAACATCTATATAGTGTCCTTTCACTGCAGAATTCAAAAAAACTTTATTTTATATTAGCTTGCTCAAGCTAATATAATTTTTATTGTTTTATTCTCTGGAATGGAAGATGTTTCTGAAAATCATTAGGTAGAAGGATTTTATTTTTATGTGTTTATAAGACATCTGAGATAATGTATAATAATAGATCTTAACTCTATGAATTGTGAAGGAGAGCCCTACTCCTTAAACCTTACTTTACACTAGTATTTCCCAAGATATGTGCCATTTTGAAAATGTTAGTCTAAACAAAGTCAAGCAGGCATCTTTAAGTCACAGCTTTTCAAAGTCTCTGATTTAATAATATGCTTTGTGACTATCTAATACGGTGTATATGATATGCAGCCTTTTCAGAAACTAATTGATTGTAGATTTTCTTTCCTTCTTTCACAAGACAATCTGAAGTGATTACTGTCCTACAGAGTCTACTTTGAGAATGTAGCTGTGGGCTTTCATGATAAAGAATTTTAGAAGTAATTATAACAACAATGCCATGAATTACACTTTTGAGTGTAAAAGAAAAAAATTTAAGTAAAACACTCTGATGTTTATTTTTTTTAAGATTTATTTATTTATTTGAGAGAGAGAGAGCAGGGGGCAGGGGCAGAGGGAGAGAGAGAGAATCTTAAGCAGACTCCTCACTGAGCACAAAGGCTGATGTGGAACTGGATCTCAGGACCTTGAGATCATGACCTGAACTGAAATCAAGAGTCTGATGCTCAACCGATTGAGCCACCCAAGAGCCCCAAAACACTTTGATGTTTAAATCAAAGGGGATGTATAATTTTTAAAGTATGTATTTTCTACTTCTCCCAATTTAAATTCTAAAAGTAATATCATCATTATGAGCACTTTTGGTGGCCAGGTAGTACCCTTTCCACCACTCTCCATTAAAGGAAACCAGAGACCATTGAAGAAATGGCTTATTCTAGATCGTGGGCAGGGAAAATACAAGGCAATTCCAAAAATCTTGTGCCAAAAATCAAGGAAGATGTCAAAGTTTGATGTGGTCATGTTAAAAAATCTTAGGACAAACTTGAAAAAATTTTCTCTTACCAAATTTGTGACAATCTGAACACCTGAAACAAGTGAATTTAACAGATGGAGATCATTGATTCTAGGAAAATTGATTTACCATATAAAAATACTGCAAAGAGAAAATACCAAACATGTTTATTATTATCATTTGAGGCAGCTATTATACCAAATCCATGAAAATTGTTATTAAAGAAAATTAATTAAACATGTAATCTTATTAATAGAAACCACATTTCACGGTAAACCAAATAATTTCCCTTTACATAAGAATATGTGTTAATAAAGGCAGAATAAATGATAAAATTAGAACATTATCATTCTGTGATCTTTAGTGAAACTGGTGGTTTGGGCAAGAAACATCATTAATTATCAATATCGATAATTATCGATAATTATCATTAAAACTAGGTAAATAGTAAATAAGTGATTTATGCTGATCACCACTATTTCTGTTTCTTTTCTGTCAGGATGCATGGTAGTCATACCTTCCCCTGTCTCCTCAAAGTTAGGCATAATCATGTGACTAGATATAGGAATGAGAGCAAGTGTTACTTAAAGGTAGAAATATTTAAGAGCCACTTCATACTTGTCCATTTCATTCTTTCCCTGCCTTGGTGATTATAAAGAGTACATTGATATGCAGATGTAATTCTGAGTCATCATACAGTGGAAAGTTGCAGGGTTTGATCGAATGAGAAATATTTTTTGTCATTTTAAGCCACTGAGATTTTGGAATTGTTACTGCAGTATAACCTAGTCTTTCATGACTATTATAATGGGAAATTGAACACTTGATTGTGCTAAATTAATGTCATAGATACATTTTTCTAGTAATGGGAAAACATCATTGTACAATGAAGAGATCAGAATATCATTACTCTCATCAAATGATGACTATTAGAATTATTGATGATATTTCTACTAGGTAAGAAGAGCCTCTGACAGAAGACAATATGATGCATGTATCATCTATGTTGTATTCTAGTCAAAAAAGCTTAATATTAACATGTGATTAGGTCTTAAGATTTAATTTCCAATTCATAGGATATTCAGAGGATAGAGGAATATGTTAAATGACACCACATATCCAGAAGGTAAAACTAATGGCAGGACAACTGGTCTATTCTCGTCACCAAATCAGTGCTGTAGGCTGTGGATGGGAGTAGGGGGAGAACTATTCTACATAAAGAGGCGTAACCAAATGCAATGTTTGGTCCCAAATTTAATCTAGGTTTAAACAAAGCAGCTGCAAAGGGTATAAGGAAGACAATAATGAAAGTTTGAATATGAAATAGATATTAGCTAATAAGGGATTATTAGTAATTCTGTTAGATGTGAAATTATTTTTATTTAGGAATAAGCTTTATTTTTTAAAATATTAATTGTAAAGTATTTAGAAGTGAAGTCATTTACTTTTAAGTATACCGGCATATTTAAAAAAGTATACCAACATATTAAAAAATGTCTAATACAAGTTTAATACATGGAAACAGAAGTATCATTTTAAAGATTCAGAACATACAAAAAATTGAAATGAACTAAAAGTTGAAAAAGGCAAAAAAGATGAACACTTCAACAGTTTATTTATAATTACATATAAATTAATTTTAAACTAGAATTCTGGTTTAAGGTTCTACAAATTGAACTAATATTAATTATTTTACATTGGATCTCATTTCTCACATCCTTGTCCTATTTTCTTTAAGTATTATTGGACCATTAAATCAGTTACTACTGAGACTAGTCAACTCCACTGTCTGATGCTATTTACTGCCAAACAAAAATCAATAGAATCACCCATCATTGCTACTCTAAAGAATTTAATTAATTATTTTTAAATTTCCCATTTCATTGGCTTTAGAATGCTTCTCATACTATATAAAATACACCATAGTTCTACTGAACAAATACTGCAACTCTCTTTTTGAATAGTTGACTGAAAAGAAGGTATATCATGTAGAGAGGTTCAAAAATTCCACGTTATTAAAAAAAGAGCAATAACCTTTTATCGTTTTAAAATACTTTTATTCTTTCCCTAAGACAAATGACATAAAAATTTTAGTTTTTCTATGATGAAATAATCTTGCTTTCTAAGATTCTCATCAATATCTTGTTCATACATTTACTACTTGGTCCCCTGTTCCCAGTCATTTAGTGTTTTCATTCCGACATATTCCTCTGTCTTCATACCCTCCTCCAACTGGACTATCAATAATCTGAATTAGCCAAGATTATTAATCAAAGAAGATATGAAGAGCCATAATTACTTGAGCTTGCTTAGTCTCATTCTTCCAAACCAGGGTTTTTAAAAGCTTTAATTTCTTTTCCACAGTGATTAGTTTATGGAAATCAGACCTAACCCAATCAGCACAATTATTTCCCTGGTCACAAGAAATGATTCAAAATAAGCATGATGCCAATTCAGAGTAATAAGATGAGGGTCCATTTCACTGGGACTTTCTAGAAATCAGCATTACTGCACTTCTAAGAAAGTCACCAGAAGCGAGATCCTCTCTCGCTTTGACAGAATTATGTGCAGATATGATTCCAGGAAGTGCTGGCAGCAGTTTCTACTATGGAGGAATTCTGCTGGTGAATGTCCCAGCAGAGACAAGGGTAGAACTGAGAGAATAACAGATAAGTAGATCAAGGGCTATGTTTGAGCTACTTCCAAAGCATGCCTCTTCTAGAATTTTCAGTTACATGAGAAAAATAGAATTATTTTGTTTATATTGAGCAAGTTTGCATGTAGGTCTCTATTGATCACAAACATAACATCTTAACTATATGGACTTTTTTCATTTTGAAGAAAATATTTCTAAAATGGATTACTTTCCTCCTAGCTTTCTTAAAAGTCACTAACCATAAGGATTATAATTCTTTTTCTTCACAACTAGGGAACATAATTATGATTGTTCATTATTGTTTTATTTTAGAAACCAGAAATATTACTATTTGAGCCTCCACTAATGGTCAAGAACATTGTAATTTTAAATGTAATTAACTCTTAAACCTTAGTTTTTAATATTAAAAAGACATATTAGTAAATAAACCATAATTAAGTCTAAGTAAATATTGTTTTCCCATCACAAACAAAAATTTTGTTTACTTTTCAAACAAAAATTTGATTTGTTCAAATCTAATTCTTGCTCAGTTTCTAAAATTCAAATATCATAAAATCGTTAATATTTGTGGAATACATTCATTCTATCTTAAAACACCAATTGCTGTGGACTCTTTGAGAGACATTGTATAATTCAAATGCTGATTACTAAATGTCAAAAAAACTGTAATTTTTAAATAGAGACATTGTATAATTCAAATGCTGATTACTAACTGTCCAAAAAACTAATTTTTAAATATTTTAAAATTGTAAATTTTAAATATTTAAATATTTAAATAGCAGCAGAACATAGGTCCAAAGATTATTAAAAAACAAACAAACAAAAACAGGATGGCATTCGGACTGTCCTAGAAGATGATAAGATATATATATATATATATATATACACACACATACACACACATATATAAATATATATATACATATATATATAAAATTCAGAGGTTTCAAGGAATAATACAGAGAGTTACTAGCACTGAAAATCTGTATCATTAATTCATTCATGCCATATAATATGTGTGTATGTGTGTGTTCTGTGTGTGTAAGGGGACCTTTTATTACAGTAACACATGAGGACAGTGGGTACTGTCCCCAGGACATGTAAGCATCATGATCAAAGTCCATTATAATAGACTCCAAAAGACTGCCCAGTTTCTTCTGGTTTGTTGTCTTATGTTAGATTTTTTTTTAATAAGTGGTTATTGCCTGGGGCTTTTAAATCTTTTCATTATAATGAGGCTTTATTACAACAGCAGTTTTTGGAAAGACATTTGACCTGCCCACCTAGAGCTAATCTGTTATCCATTGACTACTCTACCCTTTGTCTCTGGACTTCTATATCACTTCACGGATGATACTGTCTGAGAATGGTATGAAAAGACAAAGAATATTTTGTTCACAGTGAGGGGCAAATGAAGAAGTTAACACATAAAATTCACTTTCAACTTATTGACATTTACCAGAAATAAGAACGATATATTTAGCTCATACAAAATTCAAAAATGTTACTTTAGGGGCACCTGGGTGGCTTAGTGGGTTAAAGCCTCTGCCTTCGCCTCAGGTCATGATCTCAGGGTCCTGGGATAGAGTCCCGCATCAGGCTCTCTGCTCAGCAGGGAGCCTGCTTCCTCCTCTCTCTCTGCCTGCCTCTCTGCCTACTTGTGATCTCTCTCTCTCTGTCAAATAAATAAATAAAATCTTTAAAAAAAATGTTACTTTATGGGATGAGGCTACCATTTCCTGAATTACACATGAAAACTTTCTGAAGTGCGTTGACTGTATCTTTATAAGATTATCATATTATTTGTAGGTGATCATAGAGCTTCCTATCCTGATTTATATCACTAACATATTTATATTTTGTAATAAATACATGTTAAAATCAGTCTTTATGTATATATTTTAAAAAGTATGCTCAAAGAATCACAGCTTTTCTACTTACCTTAATATGCAGTAATAACTCTTTTAATATGATTTAGAGAAATATCTACTTTGATGATTAACTTCCCTTAAAAAGGGAGTCAAATTTCAACAGGCTTATATTGTATACCCATTTGCTTTTGAGTAATAAAAACAAAAATGAAAAGAGAAACTGGTAGCATAAGGCATGCCTTTAGAAACTATAATATTTGTGCCATATAATGAAAAACAATAAACCAAACCTCTCTGGGCAAGAGAAAATATAGTCAGCACCATTTTCAATTTCAGTAAATGAAGATATTGAGTTTAATTATACATTTATGAAGAAAATATACACCTATAATATTTCCTTTTCAAAGCATAGGAGGTTGGTTTTAATATCCCATCATCTCCCTTGAGTAGCTCCAACCAACATTCTTTATTGCAAAGTACAATCTCTACATTGAAAATACATATCTGGGATATTTTCTGTTTTAGTTCATGTCATGAAACATAGCATAGATCCCCATGGAGACATCTTGCATCTAGTAACAATAATTTGATATAACAGGAAAAAAATTTCAAAGTATTTTTAAAAATAACAAAAGCCTTAAATCCACAGCTTCAGAATCACCTCAACTGTGCAAACAGGATTAAAGAATATCATTATGCTTGCTTTGCTAAATAGAAGACAATATTCCCATATTCTATCCAAATAATATATCAACATTAAAGATACTTGGAAGACACTCAGATTTTCTCATTCAGATTAAAAATCATAGCCAGGGTTTTAAGCATTTAAAGAACTGTACCAGAAATCTATTAGCTCATGAATACAATATGACTTTGGAATTCAGGAAACTGAAAAAAAAGGTATTTGGTCTCTTCCTTTTTCTTTTACTTTACATAAGGCTACTAAGCTATAATTTTTAAGCCATAGCTTAGAATATTATCTCGAGAGAAATAAAATCATTCTGTATTTTAGTCTGTTTTTCTATAGTTATAAAATGAATAGATTGTTTTAGTGGATTGTTTTCAGCTGCCATGCTCTAAGACTCTTAATACCACAACGACTGGTACAAACATAATTTAATAGTGACATTTAAACATAATTGCAGATTCATACTTCACAAATCATGTGTTCAAAATAAATTAGCAGAATATAACTGTATTAGTCAAAGTGATTCTGGTTATCATCTCTAAATGTAACTAATATTAGTTGAAATGGTTAAATTTTGGAATTAATTAAATGTTTTTCATCATTGAAAATACCACCATTAGCCTTTACTCACACAACTGCAGAACTGAGTTAAAATTTATAGCTATGAGAAAGGGCAAATATAACTACATTGTTAGAATACAAACTATATGAGAATTACTTGCTTTGACTTCTAGGCTTTATACAATGCTGTCTTTTTCTACAATTTAATTTCACTGTGACACTTTTTCCACATATATAATGGGAATAAATACTATATTATTCTATTATTTTCTCTTTGGAATATTACAATATCCAAATAATTTTATAAAAGATGTCTATTTTATAAGAAAAGGAAGAAATGCATACACATTTAAGAATAGTATTTTAAAAACCCTATGCTAAAAATGTTTTAATATTGCATATCCTATAATAATTAAAGAAATCATTTTTTTTTCTTAAACTAGGAGGGAAAAACAATGAAATGGCTAATAAATTGGTATTTCTTAAGGAGACTCACAAGCAGAACTAGGTCTTTTGCTAGTTTTCATGGTACTACATGCATAAGATACTTTTGTTTTCCTGGATGTACCATTCATACTCAGAGATTTTAAAATATAATATAGAGCATTTGGGGTTCCAGAGGAAAAGTACTATTAACCCAATAATGTGATATATAGCATCTTTCTTCTTCTACCCTAAATGCTATATACTGACACTTGATTTTAAAACTCTTTCCCTTCTCAACATAGCTATAGCGTTTTGTTTTAAAATACAATTATCTGTCATCATTTATTGAGTGTGTATTATGGCAAAAATTTATCAAGAAAATGCTAATAAAATATATTAAATTCAAAACTATATAAAATAAATACAGGATGTTACATGAATTAAAGGTAGACCAGGGGCACCTGGGTGGCTCAGTCACTTAATCATCTGCCTTTGGCTCAGGTCATGATCTCAGGGTCCTGGGATCAAGACACGCATCAGGCTCCCTGGTCAGCCAGGAGTCTGCTTCTTCCTCTGCCTCTGCCCTCCCCCTGCTGCTTGTGCTTGCTCTCTCTCTCTCTCTCTCAAATAAATAAATAAATATATAAATAAATAAATAAAACCTTAAAAAAATGTAGACCAAAGAAATGGTTAAGAAGTCATGTGAACTCTTTATGTATAATGGCAAAAGAACTGAGGATCAGGCATAAATGAAGTGAAAAAAGAATTTTCCAAATTCTAAATAAGTGATTCAGAAGTTACTGTAGTTGATCAGTTGATTGGGTAAATACATATTTTTTTCCTGAAATTTTAAAAATTGTTGTAAAATACACACAACATAAAATTTACCATCAACAATTTTTAAGTTATATTTCAGTGGTATGAAGTACATTCATAATGTATAACCAGTACCAATATCCTTCTCTAAAACTCTTATATCTTGTGTAAGTCACAAGATATAAAACTGAAACTCTATACCCACTAAATAAAAATTCTCCATTCCTACCCCAACCTCCACTGTATTTTCTTTCTCCTTGGTTTTGATTACTTTAAGTACATCATATTCATGGAATCATATAGTAGTTGTCATTTTGTGATTAGCTTATTTCACTTAGCATGATGTCCTCAAGTTTCATCCACGTTGTAGCCAATGTCAGAATTTCCTTCCTTTTTAAGGTTTAATGATATTCCATTGTATATTTGTAGCCCATTTTATTTATCCATTTATCCATCTATGGTCACTTGGGATGTTTCCATATTTTAGCTATTGGGAATAATGCTGTTATCAACACGGATGTACAAATATGTTTCCAAGACTCCGCTTTCAGGTCTGTGGGATGTATACCCAGAAGTGGAACTGGTAGATAATATGGTAATTCTATTTTTAGTTTTTTGAGGAACTGCCATTGTTTTCCACAATAATTGTACCATTTTATATTCCCACAGTGCACAAGGGTTTCAATTTCTCCACATCCTTGTCAACACTTGTTATCTTCTGTTTTGTTTCCTTTTGTTTTGTTTTTAATAGTAGCCATCTTAATGGTGTGAGGTTGTGTGAGAATATGCTTGTCAACACTTCCTCTTTCTTTTAATGTATCTTTTCCTGTGGATCCCATAAAACATTCTGGCCTGGGTCTTGCTTCTCTGCATGAATATTGCCAGGGTAACGTCATCTGCACTATCAGTAATGATGAAAATGTTCTATAATCTGTGCTATCCCATGCAGTAGTCCTGGCCAGATGTGGTTACTAAACATGTGAATTTTGGCTAATGATATTGAGGAAATTAAATTCCAATTCTATTTAGTTTATTTTTTAGTTTAAAGCCACATGGGACAAGTGGTTATTACATCAGCTAATGCATTGGCTTCTATTTCTTCCTGAGTCCCAACCTCATGTATCTAACTGCTCCTATGATATATTTGTCTAGATTCACTAAATATCCAAAATTCCACATGTCCAAGGTTAGACTCTATCATTTTCTTCAGCCCAACACCTAATTTGGTTAATTCAATAATATCAACTTTGCCCAAAGTGGACCTATTCGAATTGTCCTTTAGTCTTCACTCTGCTTCATACTCCATATCTGGTAAACCATATATCCTATTATTCAAACCTAAAAATGTCACTTAAATCTGTCTTTTGTTATCAAAAATACATATCATCATTTCTCACACAATACCACCAACAACCTGATTTTTAGAGAACTCTCAAGGAAAGCTCATAGACGTTAAAATAAAGTTAATATTTCTTAAATTCTTCAAATGTCACTTTTCTGGTGAATTCTTCAAATCTCCTAGTCAGAAGCATGAACTCCATCATCTTTCTTCTCATAAGTTGTTTATGTCACTATCACCTCATTTAGTATGTTATATTAAAATGATTTCCTTACCTGTTTATTCCTTTGGATCCATTCTCATGTATTAATTGTTTTTGTATTTCAAGTGATTTGCTTCATCCTTGGCTTATAATAGGTTACTAGAATACTTAGATAACTAATAACAATTTATGAGCTAAATGTCGAAGATTTAGAAACATAACTAGACAATTCCTAGGTAGAGAGGGAAAAATAAGCCTATTTCAAAACATAAATCCATGGAGATTTTTGTTCACTTATTAAAGGATTAAACAGCTAAGGTTTATATTGGTATTTCATTCATGTGTAGTTTTTGGAGAAATTAGTTTGGCTTCTATGATAATTACAAAAACAAATGCTATTTTTAAAGGTAATTATAGAAGATAAGAAAACATCTTCAACATCGATGCAGTATGTGCTGCCCTTTGGTGACTTTATACTGTATCACTTGACTATCATTGAAGCAATGATGAATTACATCTTTTAGCATCAATATTGAGTCTCACTCATTACTTTCTTAGGTTCCATGCTTTATATCAAAAAGACAAATGCCAGGATAAATTCATACTTTGTAAAAAAAATATTTTTAAAGAACTGCAGGACAGCATTGGAAAGCTGCATACTAGGACTCATAGCTCCTATCCCATATATGAGTCCAGCTTGTTTCTTTTCTTTTTTTTTTTAATTCATGAAAAAATCACCATTGATAGATTATTAACTTTTTAATGCTTGGAAACTGTAATTTAATTTTACATAAATCATATTTGTGATCTATAACAAAGGTCCAGAATACAAAGTTACTCACTTACAAAGGATAATGGATTACATTACATAATCATTTGTATTAGATGTAAATGCTTCTTATATTTATTTAATTAGATAAAATAAATATGTGATTGTGTTATAACGCTGTGTATTGAATTCAAACTTTTATTGGGAGAAATAAGGTATAGAATCTTCAATAGTTAAATTATTACAGATTTTTAAAAATGCTTTATAACTGGTATAATATCACTAATTGTGTTTTATAATCTTCCAAAGAATTTCTTTTAACTTCACATCAGGTTTTCAGAATTCACAGTGACATAATTTATACTTAACTGAGTCTTTTTATTCAAAGTCCATTGTTATTTCTATAATATCTCACTGCTATGTGAAATATGAGTATACTAAATACATGTTGTACTATGATAATACCACTACTATTCTTACTAAAACAAAATATTCTAAAGGCCTCAATCTTTTATTACAAATTAAGTTATGTATTCCATTTGTATACACTAACTTACCAGTGTATTCTCAGCATTTAATTAATTAGTTTAATCATATGCTTTCATTTATCTAACTTATACTTTTTTACTTTAAAGTAAAAACTAAATACAGAAAATGCAGGTAAGAGTCTATTTGAAGTCATTGGCACTCATATTTTTTAATGTGTTAATAATTATACTCAATTATATCCATTCTGCATTTCCAGAGAAAATGTATACATCATCTTTCAATCTCACAGAAACTTCGTGAGGAAAGTCATTACTAGTGTACTCCTTTTTGGTATAGAAAATAAAATACAGTTTTACTAAATAAAAGAACAAGTTGGGAGTCAAGGTCATAAAATCTATACTCCATATTTCCTAGTCATGTGTCTAGTCAACCCTACCATATTTATATTTTTATTTTGTTGTTGAAATGAACAAATTTTTATTTTGTTGTTGTCAATGAAAATTTGACCTAAAAATAAAGTATTTATTAAGTACCTCTTTTTATGATTCCCCAGTTTCTCCTATTGGTAAACTAAGATTGAACTATTGAAGCACAATTTCTTCCCTTGGCCTAGATCTCCAAGATGAGGTGTTACCATAGGTAAACATGACGATTGGAGAAACAGTATCAACATTAGATAAATATATTTGTTCATAAAAAGTGTCAGAAGTCACTTACTTCTGCACTTAGGCATGTTTTATTTCTTTACAGACATAGAATTTTTTCTAACATCCATTTAATGGGTTAATATCTGCTAACTTATGAAATAAATTTTAAAATAAATATAGAACCTGTGGTAATATCTGTGCACAAATTTGTGTATTCTTTCAGTCTCTGATTTTCTGTGTTTCACACTAAGTACTGACCTCACATATATGTTCAGGCTATATTTTATGTTCCTCTACTACCTTCTTGCATCATCCCTGCTTCCCAACATGCTCTTAGGAGTTGTGGTGTGGACAAGACATCATCCAGCAAGAATCAGTGTGTGTTTTACACCTTTCACTATACACCTGATACCAAAAGAGTCTCAAATTATTCATTCCAAAAAATTAATGAATTCCCTGATCCAGAGGAAAGCAGAAAAAAATGGAGAAAATATTACCATTCCATTGCTCTAAAATCATATAATGCTTTACTTAAAAATAAGTAAATAAACCAAGACTTTAAGTATCCAGAATATCTGAATGGATGCACACACATGCACACAAACACACTCTCATCTAAATGTATGCAGATGCATGTACAAATTTAAATAGGTATATAGGTATATACAGACATCTATTTTTATCTATCAATCTCTATGAGTATTAAGAATATGGTTCATATTTTGAATACTAAGGAACTATTATTATTTGGGGGCCACTTCTATGTTGCTATATCCAAATAAAAATGGATATTAAAGGATGGGTACATTAAAATCTAAATTAAGGAAGTGAAATAAATTGCAAAGCAAAGAGATATAAATGTAGTTAAGAGTCAGATATTTTGAGCTTAGGAGAATTTTAAGTAAAATGTGGTCCAAATTTCTCTTATTTCAAAAGTTTAGAAAAAACAAATTCATAGTTTTTTTAAAAAAAAAGCTAGGATAGACCTAGAATCCTAGTCTGTATTCTGAGTTCATTCTAGTGCCACTTATTGAGTTCAGTTCATTATATCACATTTCCTGTTTCTGAAGGAGAAAAATATCCTTGCAAAATTTCACTAAGAAGATTTAAGAATGATTCAATCTTTCAACTAAGCATTATAAATATGGATTATTTTAAATGTGCTGAAATGCCAATATTCTCTATAAACTCTATACCCAAAAGAGAGGTTATGACAGGTTAAACAAATGGTAAATGTAAAAATTCATATGGTGCCATATGATGTCAGAACATTAAATTTATTTACTCCATACTGTACAATTTAATTTTCTCCATATTATAAACATACAGCTAAGAGTTCTGATTAAAAATATAGCTGTGACCAACATAGTGTAAAATCATTTATTATAAATGCAGTCTTTTTTTTTCTGTTAAGGAGCCATTTTTCTTTTACTGCAACTAAAAAGTACTACCACAAACAACCAAGTATCTTAAATACTAAAACAAAACATTGAAGGTACGGAAATTCAAAGATACTGCCCTTAAAGGGTATAGTTGAGAGCAGACTACAAATCTACTTTCAGATGAAGGGGAAAAAAACTATTTGTTTTATTAAGGATTGATTTTGAATACAAATCATGCTATTGTTCTGTATATTCTTGATTGAGTAGTATATCATCTTTATTCCTTAGTAAAGTAATGGGAGGTACTTAAAATACTTTCTAGTATATATTATAAATGAAAATATAAGATTTCTCTTGATTGGTTATTTTCCTTTTCTCCACCTACCAACAACAACAACAAAAAAAACCCAAAACTTTCCCAACTTGCCCATGAATGCAGTTATCTCCTACCTTGGTAATGGTTTCATGAAGGCTGAAAAAAGGATCCATTTCTTCAATTTTTGTTGCATGTTTAGGGAAAAGGGCCTCAGAGAGAAAACTTGGACCCTGTGGAAAATCAGAAAAGAAACATTTAAAACTCTTCATTGATTTTTTTTTCAAGTGCTTATTGGATTTTCTTTAAAGGTTCAAAAGGACTCTAAATTGCTTTAAGTTTTCTGTTGATTGTTGGCCTTCATTCTACTGATCTAATTAACCAACTGCAGACCACTTATATATTAAAATGAGTAGATTTCTATAACTTTTATTTTTATTTACAAAACACTTTTTTTTTTTAATTTAGAGGAGATCATTCTTTGCAGCCCTCCCTTTTCTCAAATGCAGGCTTATATGTGTCTTGATGACAAAACCTATATGTGAAACCCCTTCTCTGATTTATATATTAAATTTTATGTTTTAAGGCTGATAGGATGAAATGTTTTTGATAAACATGATTATCCTCCAAAAAAGCTTAAGTAAAAGTGTGCAGGACATTTTAAATATTGCAAAACTCGCTTCAAAGCCATAGTAAGATATTTTGGATAGATTGGTCTCATGGCCCCACATCCTTCCAATAAAATAAGAGCATGCTGTCTCTATCAGAACCTTGGTGTTAAGATGGTTGTAATCAGTCAGAGAAACTTATATTTTTTAATCAGAAAAAACTTTATCTAGTCATTTTGTATTTCCACGTGTAAACAAGTTTCAGGATGTAATAAGACACAGGATGGTGACAATATTAGCATCTACTATGGTCTAAATATGTATGTTCATCTAAAATTCCTATATTGAAATCCTAATCTCCAAAGTAATCACATTAGGAGGTGGGGCATTAGGGAAGTGATCAGGTCATGAAGGATTCATCCTTGTAACTGGGGTTAGTGCCCTTATAAAACAGGCCTCACAGAACTCCCCACACCTTCCTTTAGGTGAGGATACAAGAAGTTTGCAGCCTGGAACAGATTCCTCACTCTGTCATGTTGGCACCCTGATCCTGGACTTCCTACCTCCAGAACTGTGAGAACTTACATTCTGTTGCTTTTTATGCCACTCAGTCTGTGATACTTTGATAGAGCAGTCCAAAAGGACTAAGACACTATCCAAAATAATGATCCTGTAGTTATCAACATTCTTAACATCTCATGAGATGATTATTACTTACCATATAAATACAGATTTTACTTGAAAACCTGAAGTGACTAGGATATGTCTAGAAAATAGGAGAATTGGGACAGGATATATGTATATATGTGGACTACTGAATGACAGATAATCTTTCTGAAGGCTATCATAGGGAAGAAAGAGTCAACCAAATCTAACCAGCAATGATTAAAACAGGGTAACAAAATACTGTGATCAAACAAAAGTAATTTAGCTGTTTGCTCCAGTATATACCCACTTTTGGATAATAAAACCAAATACAAACAGCTTATTTATAAACACTTGTTTTATGTTCCTCTCCTCATTTGGCCCTCCAATCTAAAACTAATTTTTCAGAAACTCTGCCCAGTTCAAACCTGTACTCCACTTTTTAAGGTTTACCATAAAACCACACAACCAGGCTAAAATATCATAAATATCTTTCCCTAATTTCCCCATTTGGAGAGTCTATTAAGACTCAGTGTTATGGGTTGAATAATTTATATATTCAAATTCTAACCTTCCCTGTCTCAGAATCTGATCTTATTTGGAAATAGGTCATTGCAGATGTAGCTACCTTATCTAGAATGAGGTTATACTGGAGTGAGTGGATCCCTAATACAATATGACTAGTGTCCTTCCAAAAAGAGAAAATTTGGAGATAGATGTGCACACAGGAAGAAAACCATGTGAACACGAAGGCAGAAATTGGAGTGATGAGTCTATAAGCCAAGGAACTCCAAAGACTGCCAGAAAACCACCAGAAGCTAGGCAAGAGGCTTGGGACAGATTTTTTGGTCACACATCTCAGAAAGAACCGCCTCTGATACCACACTGAACAACAGATGTCTGCACACCCAATCTGTGGTGCTTTTTTATGGCAGCCCTAGGAAAGTAATATACTTAGTCAGAATGCTATTCTTCATCACTGCAATAGGTCTCATAAACTTATTTTTGTTTATCAATAAGGTTTTTTGGAGGCATTTTGGGCAGTCGACATAGAAATACATTAAAATTTTGGTTTTGCCACTTAATAATTACATTGTAATCTCTAAAGGATTAGTTACAACATCTAAAAAACTTAAATAGCACCTACTTCACAGAGATGTTGTGAACTGCCCAATGCCTGCCACACAGGAGATACTATATTAATGGCATTGATAATGAGGCTCATAGCAATAAATATCATAATGATGTTGGTAAGGGTCATGGTGATATGCTGGTAATTACAGGAGGGTGCTGAATTAAAGGAAATCCAAAGACTGCTCTAGGATCCTATGAAAGACAGGGCACAGTTTGTATTTAGATATGTTTGTTTTTCTAAAAGAAATATCTTTGAATCAACTTTAGCAAAAGAATGGCATGAATAACCTGTAGCATCCATTTTCATTTAATAATTTAAGCCTGAAGTCCTTAAAAAGTTTGTTTCATGAGTGGTTTTAAAAGAACTTCTTGACATAATTTTATCTGATTAGTTTACTCAGCAAGACAAAACTTCATAAATAGTGCAAAGGTAAAATATCAGCCTGCCTCAAATTGAATGATACCATGGAAGATAAATAGGGAGTTATAATTAATGAGGTTTTTATTGAACTTTCAATTATTTAGTAGCAGTACATGTTAATTTAAAATATCCATATGAGCCTTCTCTCCAGTGTAATCCCTTTTTTTCTCTTATTCCTTCACCTGTCTCTTGCCATACCATTCTTTGTTTCTATTGCCTCATTTATTTATTTAAAAAACACTCATGTGACCCTTCTATATGCTATTTACTGCATTAAGTGCAGGACACGATCCTTAATCTCATGGAGTTTAATCTAATGGGAATAAAAAACATAATACATCAAATATCACTGTCTTTGAAAATAGTAAGACACTACCATTCTTTACATATATGTGTGTATATCACATAAAACATTATCATTCATAGACACATATTTATATATCCTCACATAAAAATAATGAAAAGATTAAAAGAAGGATGAAAGTTTGTGAAAGTTTTCTACTACTATTATGATGTGAGCCGTCTGCATGGCACAAGAAGGTGAACACCCACTGCAAGGCATGGAGCGCCGCCCTCCTGCAAGGCGAGGAGAATGCAATGGGTATAGCATTAATCAACCCCTTCCAATTAAAAGTGGCTTGCAGCTCAAATAACGCATATTAATATGAATGGTAAGAATAGACTAGATTTGTTAAGCATAGGTTGGATTTGTTATTTGTAGATCCCGTATTATTAATCAACATAAATATATATAAACCTAGTTACGAGAAAATTCATAGTCTAATTATAAATAATTCACTTTTTCCAGGTATAATTAATTTACTCTTTCTATAGATAAACAGGCCTGAGTAGAGTCTGGGATGACTGCCAGAAATAGAGTCTGACTCTATGCTGTGCCTCCCCCAGGACAAGCGGCGTTTAGCCTTGGGGCTAAGTGACCTTGTGCCGGGCCCATAATTTTGAACAAGACTAGGAGTGACCATAGAAAAGAGCACAATACAGATAAGCAGAACAGGCTTCGTCTATCAAGCCTCTGGGGAAAAAACACCAGGTGCATCTACAAAGGCTCCTTTGACCAGTAAATAATCATCTTGGTTATGTCTTTGGTCATCCTTTGCTACAATGTTATAAATAAAACACCCTGAGCCCTGAGTTTTCGGGAGACTCCTGAAACATCATCCACGTCCGTCTCCTCATTTTCGTATCGCCGACGCCGTCCTTTCCTTCGGGGACCCTGACTATTGCCGGAGCTGGCTTCCGGCACTATTACATTAACTCTGAGTGATGGCTATTTAACAATGGCTCCCATCTGTAGGTGAAGAGGGAAGTTAAGCACCATTAACCACTTAGAAAGGACTTTCGTTTAGAACAATTATTGATAGCTTAAAATAAAGGAGTAAATCAAGATATACAAAAAACTTAACACTATATGTCTGCCACTTGGAGATCATTATAAAAATATTACAGAAGCAGGGATATTGATAAGAAAAGTCTATCTGTATATGGTATAAAATTCCATTTGTCTCCCATTCTGTCTCCCATTTTGTCCATTCTGTAAGATTTCACCATATTTAGGACATCTTCTTTCTTTCAACTCTTTTGTCTAATGTCACTGATTTGACCCTGCTGGTTCTCTATTTGTATATTATTCTCTAACCGAACTACTGAACTGGATTTCCTTTTTTATTTTTTAATCTTATTATCATTTTTATGTGGTATATCTCAGTCTTCTCTTTTCCACAGGTTTTATCTAATTTTCTGGCTTCAACTATCATCTTCAAAATGGTAATTTCTAAATCTTTATCTCTAGACTTCTTTCTTTGCCATAACTATTTCACACTATTTCCATATAACTTCTGTTTATAGCATAGCAGCCCATTCACCAAACAGGACCCACACTTACTTTTACTATCTCTGTTCCTATACTTAGGCCATTTCTTCATCTGCCTGAAATGTTCCTCCTCCATCTGGTTATCAGGCTTCTTCCTACAGTTGCTTTCCCTGATCCTCACCAACCCATCAGAGTTCACTGTGCTCTTGTCGGTGTTTCCATATCACTGTATACTTACTTTTCCTCATCACTTATTACACTGTGTTTTTGTTACATTTATTTATTTATTTATTTATTTATTTATTTATTTATTTTACTATCCTATGAGCCTTTTAAGACTTGGGAACCCTTTTGTATCAAAATACTAAAAAATGCCAGACAACCTTGAGCAAGTCATTAATCTCTCAATCTTAGTATCATCAGTCCATAAAGTTAAGAAATGTAAACTGCTGGTTCTTCTCAGAGAGTTCATGTCAAAATTAAGCAAAGGAACAAAGCATATGAATGTGCTCAGGAAGGAAGAAAGGACCATATTAAACTGGGTGGTGTCAGATTTTTATCACATTTGTCAGGAATTGCTTTTTTATGTAAGCAAAAGTTAGAGTTTTGAAATTTAAATTACTATAACTATGTGCTTGTGTATTGAACTCCTTGTGAAATTTCTCTTTTAAAATCTACAACTGTTAAGGTTTGAAAACCATTTCTGTAGGTGTCAGTAAGTCCTTAGAGGGTTTTGAATAGAGCAAGTGATATTTTCAAATGTGTGTTGAGGATGGCACACATTGACACATATGTGGGGAATAAATTTAAAAAAAAAAGATATGATGGGAAACAGGGAGTTTACAGGGAAGGTTATTGCGGTGTCACAGTGAGAAACTGTGATAAACTAAATCAGGACAGTAGTAGTAGAAATAGAGAGGAGGGGATCAGTTTAACAAATTTTTAGGATAAAATGTTTAAGATAAAGTGCTTGGTAATTAATTGGATGTAGAAGTCTTAAAAAGGAGTCAAGATTTTAAGTATTTCTAGATTTGATAAAATAAGTGGATACATATTTCATTAACTTAGAAAATACAGAAATACATGACTTAGGACAAACGAAATTAAATTTTAAATTTTTGAAGTAAGATGTTTGTGTGATATCCATATAAACTTATCCCAGAAGATGAGTGGCTATATTATTCAAGACCCGTTTGGCTCATGACAAAATTCTACACTGGAATAAAAATAATTTGAGATGCATGCACATAATAATCAAAATGTGAAGTAGGCCATATGTAGTCTTAAAAGTATAGTGAGTATAGCCCAGATCTCTGAGAAATAGCAAGAACTCTGAATGGTACCTATATTTAAGGAAAAATAAAAACAAAGCCCATGAAAACATTATAGATAGAATTATCAGAGAAAGTAAACAGTAGCATATGAGTTTGATTTTATGGGAGTCAAAAAGGTAGAGAATGTCTGGCACTGAATAATCAATGCTTCAAAGGAAGTAAAGAAATACAATAAGATGAAAATTATCCATTGGAAGTAGCATTTCAAAGACTCCTGGTGTCTTTTGTCAGAGGGGTTTCTATGGATTAGTGAGCATAGGAGATAGTGCAATCAGTTGAGGAGTAAAAGTGAGAAGTGCAACATTATGAACTACCTTATTCTCTCTAGAAATTCACCTTAGGTTGGAAAGTTAAAAAATATTTATCATTACCTAAAGAGAGTAAAAGACTCAAGGAGAAATTTATTTATTGTGTTTTAGACAGGATCGATGTGGACTTACTTTTAATGTGAGAGAAAGCATCCGGATGATAAAAGATATTTTTTAAAACAACAGGGAAATCTTAGGGAAATAAATAGATCATAGTCTTACAGGGAAGGAATTAAAAGCTCAGGAAAAATACCCAGAAAACTGAACTGTAACTAGAGGAGCCACTGGAGAGAAAGGTGTTGAAATGAGGATGTAAATAAGTTGGAAGACAGTGTTAGTACATATACATAGGTAAAGAAAACACTCAAAGGTTATATTAATTCATTTCTAGACTAGACTGAGTTGACTAAACTTTAAGTTAGGGGCACCTGGGTGGCTCAGTAGGTTAAGCATCTGCCTTCAGCTCAGGTCATGATCTCAGGGTCCTGGGATTGAGCCCCACATTGGGCTCCCTGCTTGTCCCTTTCCCACTGCCACTCCCCCTGCTGGTGCTTTCTCATGCTCTCGTTCTCTCTCTCTCTCTCTCTCTCTCTCTCTCTGTGTGTCAAATAAATAAATAACATCTTTAAAATAAATAAATAAATAAACTTTAAGTTACTACCACTTCAAATTATGCCCTTTGCATTTTTTTGAGAAATAATCATTTAAAATATTTAGTTCATGTAGGTTTAACGAGTACTGATCTAGACAAAAACATTCTGTACATGCCTTTTCTGTGTAGTTGGTACTTAATGAACATGACTTGGATGAATACAATAATATTTAATCTACATATATACTTTAAGGTGGGAACTATTATGACCCTCTCCTTACAAATGGGGAATTGAGAACAAATGAGTTCCACACATTAGCTCAAGGTCATACCATAAGTAAGTAAGTAGTAGAGCCTGGATTCAAACCCAGATTTTTCTGATTCCACAGCCCACACATCCATTCCTATGCCATGCCTACTCCTTTTTTTTTTTTTAAGATTTTATTTATTTATCTGACAGAGAGAGAGAGATTACAAGTAAGCAGAGAGGCAGGCAGAGAGGCAGGGAGAGGAGGAAGCAGGCTCCCTGCTGAGCAGAGAGCCCGATGCGGGCCTCGATCCCAGGACGCTGAGATCATGACCTGAGCCAAAAGCAGAGGCTTTAACCCACTGAGCCACCCAGGCGCCCGCCATGCCTACTCCTTATTGCCAAAATTCCCCTTAGACGAAGATTTCAATTTTTTGAATTTAAGTGGAAAAGGATGATTTCCCCCACCTCTTGTTCCAGTTCCCTCCAAGACCTACTCCACTCTACATAAGCAGCATAAACGCTATGTACAGTTAAAGGATATAATCAAAGACTCCCTGCTTAGACTAAATAAAATTGAGTCTAAGAAGTCCCATGTGTACTTCCTTCACTGCAATAGTCTCCTTATGCAGAGAATATACACATCAATACTTAAATTTAATATATGAAATTAAAACACTTGCAGGCTTTGAATGGCATTGACATTCATAATGTGCTGGGCTGAGGAAAAAGGTAATTACAGCCATAATTTTTGAAACATAGCCTCCTCATTACTATTCAAAGTAAAGCAGACCTGAGATAATGTGGAGTTTAAACAGAAGTGTAACAATCCAAGGGTCAAACGTGGAACAATATTAGGATATTATTTTCTGAATTCCCCCATTTTTTTTCATTTCAATTATTTTTTCAAGTTCGAGGAAAGTCCATAGCATTGGCCTTATTGAAAATACTGAAAATATTCAAGGTACCTTCATAGTTCTATTCATATTGAGATAGCATCCTAATTTTAGATCTAAATGAACCATTAGAAATCTTAATTTAACCCAGATACACAAAGTAAAACATGGAAAACTCAAATGGTTAAATGATTGTCAAAAAGTTGCAGAACAGTTTCTGAAAACCCAATCTAAAAATTGCCTGTGTGTGTGTGTGTGTGTGAGCACATTCTTTAAACATTTTCCCTTTTCCTGTAAAGTACTTTCAAGAGGGGGATAATAATTGCAATGCAAGTCTTAAAAATGCATAACATTTCAATCAACTTATGATGTTTTTTTGATCTTGAAGTTCTTATATGCTAACAAAATACTTTCATAGGATCCAGTCTTCATATTTTAGACTTTCATTCAGTTAATTTCCTTTATATATCTTGCCTTCTTTCATCTCTTAAGCATTGAACCTGTGCTGATCTTATACACACCATGCATCATTAAATAGTCTATGGTTTTGTTTTGTTTTGTTTTACATCACACATTCTAGACAGATCAGGAGGCAGGGAAAGCTAAGTTGTGGCAATAAAAAACAATAAAAGATACTCTTAGCAGAGTTGTTTCACAAATTAAGACTTTTCCTAATAAATTTCTTAGCTAATAATTTGATGGTAAATAATTAAGATTAAGTAAATAGATACTGCCAAACTATTAAGCTTTCTTAATAGACATTAATTATTCTATATAGAAAAAGGAATGAGTAGTGTTTGTGATGCGTCCATAGCTGTGCTGCCCTTATGAATACAATAACATCTGACAAAACATGTGCTTTAATGACAATAGTAACAGTAGTAGCAATGTTCTTATTAACATAATTCTAATAACTGTACATGCATTAAATAAATATAATAATTTTAAAATATCACTATTAGAATTAAATATATAAATATATTTATATTTATATTACATAGAAATATGTGCTATTTATGTTATACAATATTTAACATTTGACTATGGCAAATAAATGAAAAAGAATCCTTCTATAGTATAATAAATATAGAATAAGTACATAAAAATAGTGTTATTGAACATTTAATAATATTTATTGAGTACTTGACATATCGTAAGTCACCTAATATTTCTGTGCCTCAGCTTTCTCATCTGCAAAATGAATATAACAAAACCTACTCATAAAATCATAAGGATTAAGTGAATTCATCTATATAAAACTCTGAGAATAATTCCTAGAACTGTTAATCCAAGTAGCAACTCTGTCAGAAAGGTATTATTGTCCCCAATTTGCAGGTGAAGGAAACTGAGGTTTAGGATGAAGGATGAAGAAATTTGCTAAGGAAACACATTTACTCATTGGCAGGATTTTAGCCCAAACATGTGACTCATTCATTCTCATTTAATCCAGCAGTCATTAAATGCCAGTTCATACAATGGTGTTATAGTCTAATTCCATTACAAAATGAGACAGATCATAATGTCGCAGAGTAATTTTTTTCATAAAATTAACTCTATGCTACTTAAAAAGCTCTATTTTTTCCTAAAACTATTTTCTTTCAACTATCTTCTGATATTAAAACATTTTTCCTTGGGGCACCTGGGTGGCTCAGTGGGTTAAAGCCTCTTCCTTCGGCTCAGGTCATGATCTAAGGGTCCTGGAATTGAGCCCTGCATCAGGCTTTCTGCTCAGCAGGGAGCCTGCTTCCTCCTCTCTCTCTGCCTGACTCTCTACCTGCTTGTGATCCAATCTCTCTCTCTCTCTCTCTGTCAAATAAATAAATAAAATCTTAAAAATTAGAAATAAAACACTTTTCCTTTTAGGAAATAAACTGAAAGTAGATGACAGTTTTTGGCTTTTGTTTTGTCTTATTGCACTTAACTGGCAAATTTAAACTTGGCACTCTATGTCAGCTTCAGCATTCTTATTTTATGATTCATTTCATTTGTCCTCAAAAAAATTTAAAATCTAAGAAGTACTGATTAAATCCTTTAGGTTTTTTCATCATGTCAGATTTAGAGATAAAAATAGTTTCAATGCATTTATTCAAATTTTTCATGGTTGTGTACCTTGTGTGAGAACAGAAATTTCAACTTTGGTCAATTGAGCCTTATACATGCCTTACACTTATATCCCTGTATCAAACTATACAACTCTACTACTTCAATAATATACAGCCTAAGAAGGTTAGAAGCCATCTTCATGAATATAAAACAATAAAAATAAACTACTTACCTGAAACACTTCCACACAAGTAATATCTACACAGCAAATTTGAAAATAATATACATTTTCTGATTGGTAGGAGGTTTAACAGATTTTCGATATACACTATTGTGTATATTGTCAATAAACACTACTTAGCAGAGGGTCATAACACTCCCAACACAGAAATATAATCTGATGATGAAAGATGCCTTGCAATTTAAGCCATCGTTCCTAAATATTTTTAAGCCAAGTACCACTTCAAAATAAATACTAACTGTCTCGGCTATTTTGGAGATCCTGGCATGCCCGCGTTAGGTGGATAAAGTATTAGGGAGGGCTGTGAGGATTTTATACTCCCTTGAGAATCAGTATAAGCCAAAGGCCCATATTTATATGTAGATTTTCCCCAAAGTAAAGAAAATATCTACAGATAGTTACACCCTAAAGTAGAGATTATGTCAATTCTCATGTTCTATAATATGTGTTACAAATATTATATGTACTAGTGAACAATGTATACTGCTAATAATAACGCTGCAAAAACCCCTCAATTAATCCTCAAAAATCCACATAAACTAGGAGATACTATGATTACTCTACTTTATAGATGAAGAAACTGAGGCACATTGAGTGTAAGTATCGTACCCAAGCAGTAA
Source organism: Ailurus styani (assembly GCA_002007465.1). Taxonomy (NCBI): domain Eukaryota; kingdom Metazoa; phylum Chordata; class Mammalia; order Carnivora; family Ailuridae; genus Ailurus; species Ailurus styani. Next base: position 958,528 of record LNAC01000574.1, read on the forward strand.
CACTGGGAAATGAACCCAGGCAGTATCTGCACACTTAACCATTCATTATAAAATACACTGCCTATAATATAAGTTTCAATGTAGTATAGTATTAACATTCATTCTTTAAAGTCTTTGCAGATGAAAAATATTAAATCCCTGTCTACCTCATATACATCTCATATATGAATAAAATCTACAACTGTACCTAATGTTGGGATTTGTGATTTAAAATTTTTGCTCACCCTATACTTCTCTTAGCCTGGGAATTCATCTCTTCTTCAGTAATTTTAAACTCACACACTACTCTGTCCTATTTCAGATTTTAGAACAGAATATATGAAACTGGGCGCCTGGGTGACTCAGTGGGTTAAAGCCTCTGCTTTCGGCTCAGGTCATGATCTCAGGGTCCTGGGATCGAGGCCCGCATTGGGCTCCCTGCTCAGCGGGGAGCCTGCTTTCCCCTCTCTCTCTGCCTGCCTCTCTGCTTCCTTGTGATCTCTCTCCCTCTGTGAAATAAATAAATAAAATCTTTTAAAAAAAAAAAGAATATATGAAACTAAAACTCCCCACAATATTATGGATCCTTATACTGACTGAGTTTGGCAATAGAAATGTTCTCTCCATTTTCCTATGAAGTTTAAATCGCCGTGCAGTTAAGGAGGAAATACCATAAACTCAAGTCATTGCCTGTTGAGCTGAGTGTTCTTTTCTCTTCAACTTGCCTCTTTTCTTTGGGAGATCGATGTTCCCTTAAATATCAGATGCACTAATAGGTGATTATAAATTATTTCACAGCCAATCAGCTGGAGTCCTGGAGGAGGTTCCAGGAGGAGCCACAGTGGACTAGGGAAAGGCACTCACGGGGGTCACAGGGCGGCAGCTGCTTACCAACTCTGCTATCACATTTCAGTTAGAGGTGGTTCAGCTCCACCAATGCATCCTGGCTACACAGGCAGGTAGGGTGTCAAGCACCCAGTGGCATCGCAACGCGATTAATATTCTATGTATCACTGAGAATGCAACAGGACTTACACAAATAAGTTGCAAGGTGAAAAAAGGAAAAGAAAAACTGTTATTCTCAGATCTTGGAGGGAAAGAAGTTTTCTCAATAATGAGAAATCCAAACTTTAATATGGTCTTTAGTAAAACCTGGTCTCCCTGGTAAGGTCTCAAGTCAATTTAACAACAGCATTTCTTTGAGGTCAGAGCCTGTTAGCCTTCTGAAAAGCTTTCTGTTGAACAGTCAGTCAGTGCTTTTCTGAGGGCTGTATTTAATCAACTGTGAAAGAAATGAGGGATTTAAAGGTCTTAAAGTTAAGGGCAAAAGAATCTAAACATCAGGTTAAGAAGAAACAAATACATTATTCAAATCCTGGGAGAGATGTTCCAGTCCTTCAAAGTCCTTTTGCTAGAAATAGGAAGAGATTTCCTATATAGTCATGACCTCATGTTCCATAATCTGGGTGAAAATACCCAGGGAAATTAAACCCAGAATATTAGCCTATCTGAAATTTTACCACTCATTATATTACTCTTATTATTTTAAAATCTTTTTTTTTTTTTGTCAAATACTAAGCCCAGCATAGGTAAAATTGTGGAGAAATCAGGAGAACATAATTCTCAGCAGAGAAGTGATTAATTGTTTAAATCCATCCCAACCCTTCTCCCCATTCCCCTTCTATCCCACCCCATTTAACAATATATGATTGACTTCACATTAATACAGTTAGATACCCCTGGGAAAATTACATTTTTCTATTCCTGTTACTACTTACTAAAGGCTAAGCGAAAGTCTTTATTTCCCTATGTATCCCAGGGAGCACAGGTGGATTTAATTTCAGGACTGAAAATTATTTCTGGAATATCTATTGTTTGTGGCAATGTTTTCCTTTAGCAAAATGCATTCATTTTAATCATTCATTCCATTTACTCTTTGGAAACCAATAAAGACACAAAATTAATTCTGCAATTCACTAAAGCAAAAATCCCATTTAATTGAATAAATAGGTATTAAAGAAAAGAGCTATTGTTGCCCTAATGGATAAAACATGTATGCTACATTTGTCTCTTGGTAGAAGTCTCTAAAGACTACACTAAGTTTGACTTCAAAAAATTATCTTACCCCCCCAACACGGAACAGATTATTTCCTTTATGAATTAAAATATAAAGAAAATATGCTTTTGATTTCTGATAGCATCTTTTCTTAATTTTCATTTGAGAATAATCAGTTATCTCAATTTTCCCCAATCCTCATTTAAAGACAGTGAAATTAAAAAGACATTGATGTTCTACTTTTCAAACAATAGGTCACTTCTGATTAAACTTCGATTGAACATTAGACTTTCAGACTTAAAACAAATTGCCTCCTTTTGCTTTTCAATTTGGACCCAATTTCCTGTTGCCCTCAGGTCACTTGACGGTAATTAATTGATTATGAATCAACTGAAGGTGGATTCAAACTGGAAAAAAAAAAGAGAAAGAGAGAAAGAAAACCTATTTCTTTCCTTTAAAAATTTATGACCAACATTTTATAAGTGACTTGCAGTTCTCTCTCAAGTGTTTTATATATAGATTCATAATTTATATAGATTCATAATTTATATATATTCATAATTCAACAAATTTTACATTTATAAAGTATTTTTACGAAAAGTAGTTCAACTTTTACTTCACTTTAGATTATTATTTGCCTTTTGGGAAAGTTTTAATCAAAGGACCATATCATACTTCACAATTATTAAGTTATTTCATTGTGATTTGATAGAATAACCAAATATGAAGAGTTGCAGTAATTCTCACCAATCTCTCAATACCAGCAGCATACTACACTAGAGTAAGTAGGAGATTCGGACCTGGGTTTGAATTCTATCTCTGCTGCCTACTATGGTAACTTCAAAGAGGGATTTTAGCTCTCTGACATTATTTCTTTTTTTTTTTTTTTTAATTTTATTTTTATTATTTGCCCAAGGGGTACAGGTCTGTGAATCATCAGGCTTACATCTTTCACAGCATTCACCAAAGCACAAACCCTCCCCAATGTCCATAACCCATCCACCCTATCCCTACCCTCCCACCCCCCAGTAACCCTCAGTTTGTTTTATGAGATTAGAAGTCTCTTATGGTTTGTCTCCTTCCCCATCCCATCTTGTTTCATTATTTTTCCCTCCCTACCCCCCACAACCCCCCACCCTGCCCCTCAAGTTCCTCATATCAGAGAGATCATATGATAATTGTCTTTCTCTGATTGACTTATTTCGCTCAGCATAATACCCTCCAGTTCCATCCATGTCGTTGCGAATGGCAAGATTTCGTATGTATATTATTGGAATCTTGACACAATGCACACACAGTTTTAGTATGTACTGTTACTATTCTTATAAATAACATATATTTTAAAAATACCTATATTTGTAATAGTTATATGCTACTATTCAGTATTATTAAATGAAATAATACAATAAGCAAAACCCTTAAAATGGTAGCTTGCCCATAGCAGCTGCTCCAAAATGCTAATGTTTATTATTATTTTATTATTTATTACATTAGTGTATGTTATTAAACTTTGTATCCAGTGCTTAGTATGACTTTAGATACTTAATACCTGTTTATTCGGACTTAATATCTTTGAATATTTATCAGAAACATTAATGCTTTTATTACGCAAAAGTATCCAGGATATTTTAGAGAATCTTTATAAGATCACTTGGAGATGAAATATTCAAAATAACTACTACTAATAATTGATTGTAAGACCAGTAATCGAGAAGGCAAAAGCTTAAGATGTTTTGACTCAACTATCACAGCCACCTGTGTGGCCAAGGGCAAATGTCTCAAATATTCTCTCATCCTTTCTTCCCTCATCTATAACAGTTAAACAAATGTTTATTGAGCTACAGGTAATTGCTTGTACATGTACAAAGAAGTATAAAATATAGTCTTTGACTTTGAGAAGCAAACAAACAAGAGAAGATATATGAAGTTATAAAAACAACTGCGTGTAAATGTGTGTGTGTATGTTTGTGTACGGAGAGAGAAAGAGGAGAAACACAATTTGCTTAAGCATATAGTCTAGAGAGAAGGATTGATACACACACGTACATGTAACATTAAATTTACATGTAAATGTATATATATTATATAAACATGTGCATATTTTTATGCATTTATGAAGAAATAAACTTTATTTAAAATAAAGTAAATGATATAATGGAGGCATGCACAGGATGCAAATCCCTAATAATGGATTGAAGTTTCAGGGAAGGCATCCCAGGAGAAGTACTTTCTGAACCTAACCATGAAAGATGAAACGTAGTAGGAAGAAAGGGGGTTAGCATAATTCCAACGAAGGGAAAAGCATGCTCAAAGTCAGAGAGATGAAGAACTCCGTGCTCCTTAACTGGATACTCTAAAGAGTTTGGTGTTAATTGGCTAAAATGTTTGTGTTGCGCAGTGCGGCAAGGATATGAGGTAATGGAAGGTCACAGAGGATGTTAATCTGATGCCCAAGAATTTGGACTTTATTTTAAAGATAATGGGGAGACATCTGTAAGGTTAAACAGGGAGTGAGGAAGTTCAATTAGATTATTTCAATGGCATCTGACTTCCAACATTCTGTGATTTTTATCATAGGTATAGTACTTGAAATATTTTCATCAAGATAGTTTTTGTTTATAAACTCACTCTAAAAAATATAACAAACTCATTGACATATATATTCACCACTTTTATGAATTACATATCCACAGTGTAGTTACAAGATGAAAAACAAGTATTATCTTTTACATTTATTATGAGTATATGCTGGAAAAGGTACTTATTAAACAAAGCAGTTATAACCATGAAAGATGCCATATTTGATTTAAAAATTGGCAAAGTGTTTTTATGATTACAGTTCAATAATGCAAACTACGGCCAACAGAATGTGAAGATAAAAACCTATTGTCAACAAGTCATCCTAAGTCATTTTCTACTTTACAAAACTCTTATCATATGTTAACGTGACTGCACTAACAGAATTTTGTTTATATAGCTACATTCAGTAATGTCCAAAACATGTAATCCAGCTCAACAATGATTATTTCAGCCTTTATCCATATAATTATATGACATGCTAGCAGATTGTGTACTGTTTGCAAAACAACTCTCACTTCCTCATTTACTAAGAAAGGGAGAAAACTGAAAAATATGTGCTTTCCTTGGATGACCTGTTTTTCTGTTTTTAAATTAAGAAATTTAAGTCGCTAACATCGTGAAATGAATATTTAAGTCACTGACATAGAGAAATAAGTAACAGTAACATCTCAACAAATATACATTTATTAACAACCTCTAGAAATTATTTTTCATCTTCCTACCTTAAATTTAGAATTGGTATTTCTGGAATGGAAAAGATAGTAGGAATTAGGTGAACCCTTCTTTGGATCTGAAGAAACTGGCCTAAAAATGAGGCTGATTTGAGTCAGTGCTTGTTCTGGTCTCCATGCCCTCATTTCAAACCACCAGGTGACTTTTCTAAAGTGCCCATCAAAGCTGACAGTCATGAGAATACAAAGATGGCTAGCACTTTGCAACCAAAAGAGCCAAGAGGAGAAAGGGAGGTGTAAGTGAATTTTCTCTCTGCCATGTTGTATGGCCTGTAGATTTCTGTCCCTTGCTAAGTCCACACATTTTAATGAGATTTTTTGAAAAAGCCAAGAATAGTAGAAACATGAGCTCTAACAGTGTATTTATAATAACAGTACTCCTTCACATGCAGTAACAAATACTCATATAACATATGTGCTTTCTTTAATAAAGTTAATGTCATATCTACACAATTTAACTTTCTTTAGTGAAAATCTTTTCCATGTTCCCGCTTCTGGAATTATTCTAACTTTTTTTTCTTAAGATTTTATTTATTCATTTGACAGAGGGAGAGAGACAGGCAGGCAGAGGGAGAAGCAGACTCTCTGCTGAGCAGGGAGCCCAGTGTGAGACTGGATCCCAGGATGCTGGGATCAGGACTTGAGCCAAAGGCAGATGCTTAACTTACTGAACCACCCAGGCACACCTGGAATTAGTCTAACTTAACACATGATTTATTATTATTTTTTTTTTTCATTTGCTAGTTCTGGTGGATTAAATAGTGAGACCAAAAGTTAGGGTTCAATTTGCAAGTGGGCTAGACGGCTTGTTATTGAAAACATTTCCTTTCTGGGGGCGCCTGGGTGGCTCAGTCAGTTGAGCATCTGACCCTTGATTTTGGCTCAGCTCCTGGTGGGGAGATCTAGCCCCACCTCAGACTTCCTGCTGGGGGTAGGAGGGGAGTCTGGTGTCTGCTTTCCCCTCTCCCCGTGCTCCTGCCCCCTGCTTGTGCACTCTTTCTCTCAAAATAAATAAACCTTAAGCGAACAAACAAACAAAAAACAATTCTTTTCTGCATCTTCATTTTCATCCTAGTTAGTGATCTTGAAAATATGCACAGCTAACCAAAAGGAAACCAAAAAACTCAACACAGAAAAATGGCTTAACAAACAATCATTGCTACTAGAAAAACTAAGTCACACAGGGCCTTGAGTCAATAAGATCATCTTTTTGTATATATGTATTACGGTGGTGTCAAAGGACGGTGGTGTACATCAGGATTTGACTGGTTTTGTAAATGTTTCGGAAATAATAAAAATGATGTGAACAAGGTCTAAGTTAAGCATAATGGCAAAATGGTAATACTTTCTATTTTTGCTGTGATGCCACCCTGGAAGTAATTTATACTTTGTATAGAACAGACATTCAGTAAATCTGTGATAGAAAAATAAAGATCATCAGCATTTCCTAAGTTCAATCCGTTATAAGACCTGTAATATTATTAAATCAATCTATGTTTAAGAGACTTATCTAAAAGACAAATTCACAACCCCTACACAACTGCTATAAAAATGTTTAAAGGACTGTCTCATTTTGCATTCAAAGGCTATGCCAAAGTCTGTAGAAGCATGAAGGAGAAAGAAACACTGGGGAAGAAAAAGAAAAGCAGAATAAAAATATTTCTTGTGCCTGCACTGCGGGTTCTTTGTCTCGTTATAAAATGGATTTGCTTTTCAATGAATAAAGCATTGGGCAAGGGATTTATTTTGCAGGTGAATGCCTTGCGATATTCTTAAATTTAAAAAATAAATATAGAAAATGTAGATTTAGAGAAAAATGGAACTAATACATCTTACTTAAGATTACGGAGAAAAAAGATTTTAATAAAAAAATGAATAAATCAGCCATAGCCCACAATCTGAACTTGCAAGGTATTATCTTCCATTAAATGAAAAATAAGACAGACAACAATAACAACAAGCAGAAATATCTGTGCGGCGTGTGGTATATAAGAGACTACACATCTGGTACCAATGGGAATCAAAAGATAAGGTTCTCATCCAGGCTTTGCCATAACATGGTGACCTTAGGTAAAATCCTTAACATTACTGTACTTCAGTATCCTATTAATGGAAGACATCTAGATTCCTTTAAATTTAAGTTTCTTAGATTTTAGTTTCTGTGCTTTTCTCCCTCACATATAACCTGTTCTTCAAACTCTAACCATTGTTTCTCAATCCTGGTTGCCCATTAAAATTACCTAGAAAATATTTACATTCACTAATGCCTCACCCCCAGCCAGTACAGTTAAATTTGTATCATAAGACTGACCTTAAAGATACCTTTTTAACAAAATCCCTTTTATTGGGAGTCAACCTCTTCTCTCTTTTGGAAGTATGACTGAAAAGAAAAGCATATTCACATGTTTTCAATAGATGCTAGTTTATGACAAATTTGAACTACATGGTAACTGTTACCTGACTTTATGACATTTCAGACAACTTTTTCTCACACTTGGAAGTAATACATAATATAAACTAGTAGATAATATATTGAACCTTTCTTCTGCCTTTATTTCTATAGGCTCTGTTGTCTTTGCCAACAAAATAGAGATGAAGTTTTATTTGGTGTGTCTTTGTGAATCTATCAAGGAGCACACAAATGTGATTCTATCTCAAATTATGAGTGGAAAAAGTTTTCAACAACACAGAGACAGTTTAATTTAATAGGGTAGAGGGGAAAAGATATAATTATAAATTAAATACCTACTATCATCCATGCAAAATATCAAGAAAATGTATGAGAAAATATAACAAAATTTAACAAACAATATGGGGTAAATGATGACTTTTAAAAATACTGTTATTGGCTTTCCATTTTTTTTCAACAGTGTGCATGCATTATTTTTATAAATAAAAACACTAGAATTGAAAAAATATATATATAGCCAAAGTTTCTGTGGAACTCTCATCTGAAAAACATTTGGCTTAAAGCCCGAATTTTCCTCATGCTCATGAAAAAGTCTAACTTCACAATACACCTGCTTCTTGTCCTCTGTGCAAATTCTTTTTATATTCATTGAGTGAGCTGCAATTCAATAGCTTTTGTGGTCTTCTCTTTTCTCTCCATTTGGTATGGCATGAAAGACATTTCGAAAAAACAACATAAACAACTCAATTGCTTGTTAAATTTAATGTTAAGGATATGCACTCACCCAGCAAAACCACCACAGACAGCCAGACATGCTGCTGAAATTTAAGCATCCCTGCCTACCTACTTGTTTACAGAGAAAGCAAGTAGTGCCCTGAAAGTGCTTTGCTCTTCTTTGACATTTCGGCTAGAGAAACCAAATCAGGAGAAAGCAATGGAAGTATATTAGGCTTTCTTCATGCTATTCTCTTTGTCTCAAGGAGAGCCAAGTTGCAGTAAGTATTAAGAACAAACTCAACACAGGCCATTCATGTATTGAAAGGCAGAGCTGGGATTCAAAAATAGGAGAGGCCAGACCTGTTGTGTTTCCTCATCTTGCCCTACCAGGAAGAACCGTCAGTGAACATCCAGGAGTTTCAGGGGTAAGGTGATCTGAAACGTTATTCCTCAAATATTATGAATATTTTAGCTGAATTTACACTGAAGGAAAATATCTTTGTCCTGAATGTGACAAAAAAAGATCTCCTTCTTTTGTTATTCCCTTTCTCCCTCAGTTCTTTTCTGACATCCTCAGCAGCAATGTTGTTTTCGTGTAAGCAAAAAGACAGGTGGCAGTGACTCTGACCTTGTCTGGCCATCAGAAAAGGGAAACCAACACTCCCTTGTCCTCCAGTCATCAGGATTTCTCCTTCTAGTGTGTTTGCTTCCTTGCAAGCACACCTCACCAAATTCCTAGTTATAACACCTGCTTCTAACCAAGATGCTGGGGCATGGATGTTCCTGTGTATTCTGGGCAGATCTTTGCCAGATTTAAATCTTTTGGCACTTAAGAAAGAAATAGCACGGGGCGCCTGGGTGGCTCAGTGGGTTAAAGCCGCTGCCTTCGGCTCAGGTCATGATCCCAGGGTCCTGGGATCGAGGCCCACATCGGGCTCTCTGCTCGGCAGGGAGCCTGCTTCCTCCTCTCTCCTCTCTCTCTGCCTGCCTCTTTGCCTACTTGTAATCTCTCTGTGTCAAATGAATAAATTAAAAAAATATTTAAAAAAAAAAAAAAAAGAAAGAAAGAAATAGCACGGGCGCCTGGGTGGCTCAGTGGGTTAAAGCCTCTGCTTTTGATTCAGGTCATGATCTCAGGGTCCTGGGATCGAGGCCCGCGTCGGGCTCCCTGCTCAGCGGNTTCCCCCTCTCTCTCTGCATGTCTCTCTGCCTCCTTGTGATCTCTCTCCCTCTGTGAAATAAATAAATAAAATCTTAAAAAAAAAAAAAAAAAGAAATAGCTCAACACCCTTTGAAGCTGCAAGGCTTTTTGTTTTCTTTTGTTTTTTTGGTTTTTTGTTTTTGTTTTTGTTTTTTGGTGGTGGTGTTGTTCTGTTTCCCTTCAGCCCTTTCCTTCTGTCCCTTCAGGATACATAAAATACAGTGGCAACGGAAGGAACAGTTGATGTAACTGTTCCAGGCTTGGAGAATGTGATCCTGGGTTTAAGCACTCTTTTTTGCCAGGTTTGTGAGGAAAAATTTTCCTTTGGGTTCTCTCTACCAAGAAATGCTAAGCTACAGGGCAATGCTCTGGAGAGTATAATGCCTTTATTCACCCTGAGGAAATGCTCCAGTGACTTGCTTTGTAGTTCAAAATTTTATTATAAAACACAGAGATAATATAGGCTGCAATTTATTGTTCCACAACATCAAAAATAGAAGGCTATGTTGTAAAGTTATAATTAAATGTTGGTTAAAATACTTAGGTGAAAAACAAGTAGTATATCTCTTAGGTGTTTTTAGGCTGAGGGACAAACGAGGGTTGGAGAAAGGAGGCTGGACAAAGCAGAAATCAGACCTGTGCTAAGAACAGAGAAGAAGGCAAATGAGCCTGTCTTTTGCCTTCCTCTCCAAATTAGGATCACCTTTTTTCTGACCAACCCAGTTACCATAACAAACGCTTGAACTGCTTTAGACATACACACATAACATGACTTCCTCAAAAAACTTTCCTTACTTCCTACTGATGCACTCAATTTCTCTTTAATGGGATTAATACCTTTCCTGTCCACAACTAGAAATAAAGGCTTAGAAAACAAAGGCTGGTTTGAGCAAATGCATTAACTTAAAAATTGTTCTCACAGACTTGCAATAGAGAAGCACGAATGAGTCATGTTAGATACCCAAGCAGAACTCAGAAGACAAGACATGAAAGAGTCTTCACTGGATGTGGAAGGAACAAAAAGCAAAGGATCTGGTAGCATTGAAGTCACAGGTAGATAACTGACATCACACCTCTGCTAATTCTGATTGAAAGGTAGAGACAAGATAACATGAAAGGGAAATGTTTTCTCCTTCACCGAGGACCTAGGAAAAGAAACAGTCCCATGAGTTTGGGATCCTTTACTCAGCTCCAACTCCATACAGATTAGCAGAAACTGTGGACCTGCTTCAGTCATGGATTTTCCAGAAAATGATACGGTTCATGCTAACCAATGTTGACACCATGTTCCTGTTATCACTTATTTAGGTCTACTTTCTTTCTTTCTAGTCAGGACCATTAGAGTAGCCCTCTAATTGATCGCAATGATTCTTATCTATCTTCTATTTCACCACAGGAGTCATCGTTCTAAAACACAGATCTGATGAGGATTGTCCATGCTTAAAATCTTTTCATTCTTCCTCATCATATAAAGAATCAGACCCCAAATATCATGTAGGTTATGGTTGAACCAGGAATATATAACCTAATCCTAATCATAGGAAATATCAGACAAATCCAAAATGAGGTTTTAAAACAGTAGGGTGGATAGAAAAGCAAATTGAATATTTCAAAAATTTCAATATTATAAAAGATTAAAAAAATTACAATAACCTACTCTCTCACACCCATTAGGATAGCTACTATCAAAAAAGAAGAAAATAACAAATGTTGGCAAGGATGTGGAGAAAGTGAACCGTTGTATACTGTTTGTGCAGATGTAAAATGATGTAAAATTCCATAGCCACTGTGGAAGACACTATTGAGGTTTTCTAAAATTAAAAATAGAATTACCATTATCCATCAACTGTGTTTCTAGGTATACATCCAAGGGAATCGAAAGTAGGATCTCGAAGAGATACATTCATGTTCATAGCAGCATTATTCACAATAGCTAAAACATAGACACAACCTAAATGTCCATAGATGTAGGAATGCAAAAGCAAAATGTGGTGTATACATACAATAGAATATTGTTAACAAGCCAGGAAATTCTGACACATGCAACAACATGGATGGACCTTGAGGACATTAGGCTAAGTGAAATAAGCCACGTGTAAAAAGACAAATACTGTATGATTCCACCTACATGAGGTTCCTAGAGTAGTCAAAATCACAGAGACAAAAAGTAGAGTGGGAGTTGCCAGGTGCCAGAGAGAGAAGAATGGGGAGTTATTGTTCAATGGGAATAGAATTTCAGTTTTAAAAGGTGAAAACGTTAGGGAGATGGATGATAGTAATGGTCACACAACAATATGAATCCACTTACTATCATTGAACTGCATACTTGAAAATGTTTAAGATGTAAGTTTTATGTTGTATTTATTTTACCACACTAAGAAAAATGAAAAAAATGTAAAAAAAAAAAAAAAAGACAAAGAAAGGCTATGCAAATGTTCCAGATTAATGAGACTGAAAAGCAGAATAATAAAATGCAACACCTGATCGTAGATGGGTTCTTGTACTGGAGAAAAATAAAGGCTATAATGGCTACTATTTCTCCAGGACCACCTGGAGGAAAAAAAAATTAGAATGTGAACAGTAGATTAGGTAAAATTTCATTAGTTAATTTTATTAGAATTTTATTATTGTTAAATTTACTGAAGTTGATACTACATTGAGCTATATAAGAATATTTCTGTTTGTGGGAAATGCACAATGGCATATTTTTAAATAAATATTTTTATTAAAAATTTTTAATAATTTTATAAAGATGTTTTATAATAATTTTATAAAGATTTATTTATTTATTTGAGAGAGAGTGTGGGGCAGCAGCAGAGGGAGAGAGAATCTCAAGCCAACTCCACACTGAGCACAGAGTCCAACAAGGGGTTTGATCCCATGACCCTGAGATCATGACCTAAGCTGAAACCAATAGACAGGCACTTAACCAACCATGTCACCCAGGCGCCCCTACAATGACATATGTAAGGCAAAAGGACATTTTGTACATAAGTTATTCTGAAATAGTTTAGATTATATATACATATATGTACATATATATATTTCTATCTATATGTATATTTTAATATCTATCCATCTAGCCATCCAAAGAGAGAGAGAACAAATGATTGACAAATAGGGAAAATATTAACCATAGATAATTCTGGGTAAATGATTTATAAAATTTTGTATTGTTATTTGTATTATTCTATTCTTATTCCTGAAACTTTTCTGTAAGCTTAAAACTGTTTCCAAATAAATTGTTTAAAAAAAAAAAAAGACTTAACTCCCACATTCTGCATATGGAATTTGAGGCCCTTCAAATTTGGCCACAGCCTGTCTCCCCAGCCTCTTTCCAGTTCCCTTAACACCGTACTGAAATGTTCTGAATCACAGCATAGATTTTCGTTCAAGCCCTGTGACTTTGGTATTCCTCTGCATAATAATTATCTACTGATCTTATAAAGCCCAGATCAATTATCATGCCCAGGTTTCCCTGTGAGAATAAAATAGTCATTTTTGTCCCTACTGGGATGTAGATGTAGATATATATACTTATTATTGTGTTTATAAGTTCAGAATATGGCACAATTGCTTATATTATGCCCATAATACAGTTCAAAGTTTCAAATCAATGAATGATTAATAGTCAACCATTGATCAATCATAATTGTTAATCATTAACTAATAAATACTAAGTGACTATGGTTCTATAAAAGATTCATATAGAAATGGATATAAATATATATTCATGTATTTTATTTATTTATTTATTTATTTTAAAGATTTTATTTATTTATTTCACAGAGGGAGAGAGATCACAAGGAAGCAGAGAGGCAGGCAGAAAGAGAGGAGGAAGCAGGCTCCCCGCTGAGCAGGGAGCCTGATTCGGGGCTCGATCCCAGGACCCTGAGATCATGACCTGAGCCGAAAGCAGAGGCTTTAACCCACTGAGCCACCCAGGCGCCCATATTCATGTATTTTAAACCAGATAATGCTTCTCTGCCTCTGCCTTATTTTTCCATCTACACTCTTCTTGTCCATAGTTATTATGTAGAGATAAGAAGCCTTCTAAATCTATGTTTTCTGAAGAGATGCTTATAGGTTATTAAAATTGAGAAAAGTTCCTATATACATATTAATAAAGTTCAGGTCAACATGAGTGTGTGTGTATATATGTATAAACACAAACATGTATGAGAGAGAGAGAGAGAGAGAAGTTCCAAGGAACAGAGAGTTTAATTTTGTTAAAGCAAAAATTGTATTTCTGTAATTACTTTTGTTACAGACTCTTTTAATATAGCCACAGCTATATATCTTCACTGAATGTCTGTTTTATAGCTAAAGATATTACAAAACCACAATGAAAGTCAATGATCTGATTTTTAGTTTTGGTGTTTGGTGTTTCTGGAAGATATTGAATTTATGTGTTAAAGAATTAAACCCTTTGTTTATCCACAGGCCAGCTACTGTGTAGCATATACCTAGCCATTTTATCAAATAACTTCAATTTCTACCTGGAACAATAAATATCTCTCTGGATAAGCACATGATTCATTCACTGTGTTCAATCTATTCGAGGTATTTTAACAGTGAAAAAATCTAAAATGCCAGATTTTGACAGTCTTCATGTCAGTATTTTGCTGTGAACTTATAACACGCCCCAAATCACCAGATATTCTGTGCTCCTGACACATACATTATATTCAATCACTCTATCAAAATCAAGCGGGACTTCTCATATTGTGTCCAACATCACAGAGCTAAAAATAAAAACAAAGAAAACAGAAACAGAAACAAAACCATTTTACTGTGTGGTATAACAAAGCACTGGAACAAAGCATTCATCTGGCGAGGTATGTAAATAAGACTTTAGAAATAATTTCTGAATGTATGTATTTTGCATTTTTGACATTAAATAATATGCTATTAATTATTTCAATTTTTATTATTTTAAAACAGAAATAAATGGTTACATGAACTTTAATAAGAATATGAAAATGTGGGACATTTGGGTGGCTCAGTTGGTTAGGTGTCTGCTTTCAGCTCAGATCATGATCCCAGGGTCCTGGGATTGAGTTTCTCATCAGGCTCCCCGCTCAGCAAGGAGCCTGCTTCTCCCTCTGCCTGACACACCCCCTGCTTGTGCCATAGGGCTGTCTCTCTCTCCCTCTCTCTTTCGCTCTCTCTGGTAAACAAATAAATAAAATCGTTTAAAAAAAGAATACTAAAATATGTTTAAAAAGTAAACATCAGGTACCTAAAAATATATCAATAAAGAATTATTAGATGGCATTTTTAAGGTGTGAAATGAAAATGCTGTCCTTCATTTTAGCCATATGCCTAATTTTGTCCTTCCTTGAGAGGGGGGAAAAAGAGAACAAACAACTCTTTGTTAGACACAGATTTTTCTGTATCATAATTAGAAATGCAGATGGGAAGTTTAAATTAGGCAATGGCTGACAGGAGGAAAGACATTTGCTTTATAACTGTTGGGAGTGATTTCAAGTTCAAATCCTCTGAAATGAAACAAGGTCCATTTGTCACAGAGTGTAATACAATGGCACATGGTCTGGTTAGTTGGCTCAAGCTTGGTTAAGACTAAAATGCATTTGTGGGACAAAAGGCAAATGAAGTACAGACACTGGTAAGGGATGTTCAGAAAAAAAAAAAGGAATTCATTTTAAGTTTCCTAAATCTAGAATATTAAAACTTTCCAAATCTCTCCAAGAACTCATCTAATATTTCTCTGTGATAGTTTTTACCTTTAAAAGAGGAAACATCTACTATGCAATAAGATGTGATTCTTTTAGAATTTAAGATTATATATATATGTGTGTATACATTTAAAACTAAGTGTCTTGAGACTTGGGGAATTATATTTATATTTAATTATTTTAGATTTCTTTAAACTTCTTTTTCTAGCCAAGGACATACAACTGAGGATCTATAAATAATTCCTCAAAATAATTAGAAATATTGGTATGAATCCTTGAGATTTTATCTAGCTTTATTTAACTTTTCAGAGTTTTAAATTGCAATATGATATACCTGGTATTTATTTTTATTGAAGTTAAATATTAGAACCTAAGGAATATGATTTCTTCCTGGTCTCACACAGCTGAGATGAGCCTAAGGTTTGTACCCATAAAACTATTAGATAACAGTGTTTAATCTAAATGCTACTTTTGATTATTCATGTATATTAAATGAAAACAACAATCTTAAACCATGTCTATAATAATGTTCATTTGTACATATAGTGATGAGTAGTATCATTATAGTAAAGTTACCAATTTTGTCAAATGAAGCCTCAACTACTAAAGAAACATTGTTAGTGAGCAGAATTATATATGTTCCACCTCATTAGCTGGAAAAAGAGTGTATTCATGGAATACACAGATTTTCTTTTTCTCTTGCATAATGGTGTTCACAGAAATCTTCTCAACTCCTGATTTTGCTCAATCAGTGATAAGATAAAATATACATGAATCAGACAAGTCTAGAGTACTAGCTTTGCTAGGAATGTGTCCATTTGAAATGTGTCCAATGTGAAATGAGTTCATTTTTCTCTGGTTCCTAATTCCTGCTTTGCTATTTGATGGAATCATTTCTCCTCTCTCAATTACTGAATTACCTTCCTTCTCTTTTTCATCTCTCTTTCCACCCGTTTTCTTCTTTGTAGTTCTGATACATTTAGTTTTATTTACTACCCATACGAACATCTGTTTTTACTTATCTTGATGGTTTTATCAATTTTTCTGAATTATATACTAATACTCTCTTAATTAATTCATAAATTTAAATAATGTACTAACATGTATTTAAAGATAGATTTAGTTCATAAACAACCATCAAATTAATTACTTCTTTTGCCCCAAACACAGTCATAAAAACTATTCTTCATCCTTGCATATTTTTTAAAATTTAAAAATATTTAAATCTCTATTTTTAGTTCCATCAACCCTTAATTGTATCTCAATTTCTCCCCATACGGAATTAATATACAGTGCCCCTATGCTTCTTGCATCTCCAAATATGTGACATTTTCTACTTTTTATATTGACAGGATTTCTATTATTTACATTCTATTGTATTACTATAATTATTTATATATAACTTTATTTCAAAAGTTGAAAACCAATAAACATTATGTATAATATTTTATTTATTTATTTTTAAGATTTTATTTATTTATTTGACACAGAGAGAGATCACAAGTAGGCAGAGAGGCAGGCAGAGAGAGAGAGGGAAGCAGGCTCTCCACTGAGCGGAGAGCGATGCGGAGCTCGATCCCAGGACCCTGGGATCATGACCTGAGCCGACGGGAGAGGCTGAACCCACTGAGCCACCCAGATGCCCCTATGTATAACATTTTAACTATGTAACTATCATTCACTATTGAGGCAAATAGGCTATCAGAACTATATACATTTCTGACCGATAAAACATAACCTCATTCCACTCAAAAATACTATTCATGTAGATTTTCCTCTCTTACTTGTTGATCAAAATCAAGTGACACGTCAGTTAAATTCAGGTTTTGGTTTTGTTCCCTTCTCTGCGCAATTTCTGGTTTTTTTTTTTCTTTCCCTCCTCCTTATTGAGTGAAGAAACATTTTCCGTGTTCGAATATACCAAATATCGGCCAGTTTATTACTTGTTCTATTCATTGCTTGGAATCCATCCCCTTCTTAAGCTTCACTGATTTCATATTCTATTTTAAACTAGAAGTTTCATATTTAAATTATAACTCTTACATGAATTTGGGGTTTTGCTTTGATCTTTGTGTCCTTCCAGATTCCTCTGTCCCTCTGCTTCTTATTGCACCATTTGTTTCTTGGATAGCTGTATAATTTCACTCCTATTTCTTCCATTTTGAATGAAAATCACTGTTTTCTGTATTCCATATCACCCTTTTGCTTGTTTTTCTCCTCATTTCGTGGCATCTTAAAGAAATTTGCTAAGAATACATACATGAGAAGTAAGCTTTGTGAGCCCATGCAATAGAGAGGTCCTGATTCCATTTGCACAACTGATTGATTGATAGAGTGGGTTTAGAATTCTAGGCTTAAAATAACTGTCTCTAAAAAAACTCTAAAGTCATTTCCCCATTTTCTGGTACTATCCTAACTTGCTGATGAGAATTCTGATGCCAATCTTATTCTCATTCCTTTGTAGATATTATGCTTTTTATTAATTTGTCATTTGTTTTAAATCTTTGGAAGCTTTTGGGTTCTTGTTATAATAACAAGATAATATGTTCCTTGTTATAATAACATAGTATTTTAAGAATGATTAGAATAGAATTACTAGAAAAGGGCCAGCCTTACATGTTTTTAAGGTAAGACAATTCCTTACATTGTGAAATTTCAGATGTCCCTAGAGATCTGTGCTCTTTCAGTACGCGGTCAACAAGTTATATAAAAAAGCATGTTCTTCCATACTTGCCTAACATATTGCATATGCCCATAACTAAGTGTTTATTTGTGATAAACACAGCTCTTTCCAAAGACTTCCAAAAATATGTAAATTAAGAGTAATAGGTTAATTCAACACGCATTCCTTGAGTGTCTTAGCCAGTGCATTAAGCACCGGAGGTATACTGATACTGAGTAACTAGTATATAATGGTCAACCAACATAAGATCTTGGAATGAGAGGGGCAGACACATGAGAAATCTGGAGGAAGAAGCTAGAGGACTTGACTCAAGGTTCAGCTCTAGGAATGGAGTGTAGGGAGGAAGTATAAGGTAGAAGTTAAGGGAATAATCTCTGAAATCAGACAGGTGGCTTCAGATTCCTCCTTAATACTTACATGGCTATAAAAAGCTACTTAAACTTTCTAAGAAATAAATGGATTTATATATAACAAAGCATTTAACATAATGCCGAGTACGTAGTAGCCACTCTGTAAATGTTAGCCATTATTATTATTATTGCCAGTTAGTAATCGTGCAGCCTTGGCCGAGAGACTGAAACTCTGATCATTAACACTGTCATGGGGACAGTGGAATTAACGATTCCTATGTGACAGGACTTTAAATGAGCATACCATGCAATATATAGAATTATAAATGCTTGTTATCATGGAGTACCTATATGCCAGTGTAAATTCATTAGCAGTAATTTTTATAGCCCACATTTCAGAAACACTTTTAGAGTAGTGTGAAGCTTGCTAATATGTTATCACTATCGATACCACACCATTAACGGTGTAACAAAGATGTTCCTCCAAGGCAGTAAGTAACACCCGCACTCAGAGCCTTCACGATGTTGAATAAAACGATACAAACAATCAATTTAACCTCAAATGTGTTTCAACTTGTAAAACACTGAGTCATTAACCTTAACAATGTCAGTGTGCTCTTACTACAAAACTCAACTAAATGAGTGTCCAGAGGAATATTTAAGAGTACAATTCATGTAGAGTAATGTACTAAAAGCATTACCAAAGGCTGTTAGAGGGAATAACCCTGGAGTGCACTGTGAAGGATTAAGTCACTTGAAATAGTGAGAAAGAAAGGGAGATGAATGGAAAAGGCTCATGAGTGGAAACATGATGCAAGTTCCTCAGAATGGCTCATGACTCCTGCAGTGGGAGTTGTGCTTAAACATCTGAAGGCCTGTGGGGTAGGGGAAACTTCTATCCTTTGAGACGTATTATTTGGTCCCATATCTGTTCCTTAATAGGAGTATGATCTCTGGCTCAGTCTCCATGAATATAAGCAGGTTAAAATAATCCCTGCCTAAAGACCATAGCTGAGGGAATTACAGGAGACAAGGGAAAGACCTTGAAATATATAGAAAAAGAAACAAATCAAGTTATTAGCAAGTTATTACTATTATTACCATTAGGACAATGGAATTACTTAAACCAGTTTTTACATTTTCACATACTGTTTCCTATTTTAAATTTTTAATGCTTTGCATTTTAGGCTTTTAGGAATCAAGCAGCATTAAAAAAAAATTCTTGGGTCTATTTTTGGACTCAACCATGGGGTTAGAGGAAAAAATCCTCACTGGTCACAGTCCCTATCATGTTGTATAATAGACACCAACCTTTTCACTCTACTGTCTGCCATTTCCTATGTCTGTATTTTATTTTTACATGGTCACATAGGAGAGAGAGAAATTTAAGTCCATCTCTTTTGGAAAGTTTTGATAATTTGTAAAATATTTACTAGCCAAGAGAATGAATTTAATGAGGCTTGATGGCTCTGGGTAGATATTAACTATTTTGTTATACCCCTCATTACATTGAATAATAGCTGGAAAATATCTCATATACATATACACATATATTCAGGTATATATCTATATAGACACGTACCTATATAAAGAGAATAGAGATAGTGTCCATGGTTTTAAAGAGTATGGCTCTTCCGAGAAGATATTATAAAAGCCTGTCAGCTATAGGAAATCATAGCCAAAGTTTACTGAGCACTTATTATATGCCAGAAACTACGCAAAGCTCTCTCTATGTAAATGTAGATATTAATATTCATGTAATTCAGTGATCTTCAAGTGGGGGAATTTTGCCTTCCAGTGGGTTTTTAGTGATATCTGGAGGCATTTTTGGTTGTCACTCCTGAGGGGAGGGGGCATTACACTAGCATCTAGTAACCAGAGACCAAAGATGTTACTAAACATCCTTCAAAACACAGGGCAGTCCTCCACAGCAAAGAATTATCTGTCATAAGGTCATAGTGCTGATGTCGGGAAACCCTGACGTAATAATCAAGGTAATCATGATGCAGGTATCATTAAAACTCTCACTTTGTAGATGAGGAGATTATAGTTGAAAGAAGTTGTAAAAGGTTACAAGTCAGTAAGAAACAAGGATGGGCAATCAATAATAGTCACACTTTTACCCATAAACTCATTTCCACAAACAGATCTTAACAGCATTCCATACTTTACCTAGAATTAGATAATATTCTTGCAATGCTGATTAGGTATGAGACTAAATAATAGAACAGTCAAACCCAGACTTGTATGTCCACAGTAGGTATTTTATTCTCTCACAAACTAATGGAGTGAAAGATCCAAATAAGAGAGGAAATGATGAATTGTTGATAAGTAAACATTCACTCTATTCAAAGTTCAGGTATGCCATACCCTTTGCTTTCATAAAGATGGGAAATTTGCTTTGAAAAGTGCTAATGAGAGTTGAAAGTTACCTTCAAGAAGCTATGCATATTTCAAGAGAAATAAAAGTCATTATGCATTCTCTCTAAAGAGGATACAATCTCAAACTGTCAAAACCCTAAACTCTTCTACATATATTACATATAAATGCCATCTTTTTAAAAACCTCTTTCCATTTTTTTCTTCTAAATTAGCTTAGTGGGCCATGGTATTTACAGTATCTTGGTCCGGCCTGTGAATAATGTGACAGGTAATTTCTTCACTTCTTCCTGCCTGTAGTTAAGTTTGACTGAATATGGAAAACAACTTTTATGACTTAGGTGGTAAAAATAAATGTTCTGTAAGCCAGACGGAGCTAGGTTCTGGACAGCTAGCATAAAATATTGCATAGTGAATTTATATCTGCCAATAAATAATTTAAAAAACTAGGGACATTTTATACTAATGAACGCTAAAATATTTTCTCAAAACAAATTGATAATGTTGGTAATAATCTCAACATACCTGTGGTGTTACTGGAGAGCAGACTTCTCAACATCAAAAAAGTATTCTGCGTGGATGTGCCCAAAAGATGAATCACAAACAAATAACATTCATAACTGGGAAGCATTAATTTTAAGGATTAATTCTTTATGGTAAAGAGAATGGCAACATTCAAAGAATGGCATAGTAATAACAATCTATTCCTATCTCTACAATGGATAAGGACATGTCTTCTGCAAGAGCCTATGGTTGCAAACAACATGAAAACTCTAAGATAGTATAATTTAGCTTCATTTAGTTTATAATGATTATGATTAAATCTAAACTATTATAAGCAAACCACCATCTGGAACCACAGCAAATCAAGATTCTATTTTCTATGATGACCAATCATGGAAAGCTTATTCAGACTTCCACTTTGCAATATTGTATAGTAATGTGATTAGATAATCATGCAGACCAATGAACCCAGCTAACTGGAACATAAACAAATGTACAGTGTGTCACTTGGAAATACGTAAGTACTTTATCAGGGCCTCCTGACCCAAACTGCTGAAGTTATTTTAAAAGAATAGGAAGGAAATTAAACAGCAACTCTTCTAAATCTATATGAACAGATATTTAAGTGGGGGAATAGAAGGATTAGAAAAGGTAGAAATTTTATAAGTAGTTTGCAAGTTCAAATGAACACTTCAGGAATAGATAGAAACATAGTCAAGAAGCTGTAAATTGATTTCCTAAGAAATAAACAAACAAACAAAAGACCAAACCCAAAAAACACAATCCTCTGCTGTCCACATTAATCTAATATGGTACTGGTTGTTTGGGGTTGGATTGTGTCTCCAAGATGTTGAAGTCTTAACCCCCAATACCTTTGAAAATGATCTTATTGGAATATAGGGTCTTTGCAGATTATTAGGCTAAAATGAGGTCATTAGAGTAACTTTTAATCCAATACGACTGTGTCTGTATTAAACGGGAAAATCTGGACACCAAGATGAGATAGGTAGAATGCCATGTGAATATTGGAATTATGCTGCTACAAGCCAAAGAATGCCAAAGATTTCCAGCAAATCACCAGAAACTAGGAGAGAGAAATGAAACACATTCTTCTTTATAGTCCTCGGAAGGAAACAACCCTGCTTACTGACACCTCGATCTTGACTTACAGGCTCTAGGAATGTGAGACAGTAAGTTTTGTTGTTTGAACCACCCAGTACTGGTAGTACTTTGTTACGGCAGCCACAAGAAATGAATACACTGTTTAAATAAGGATTAAAGTAATTCAGAGTACTGTTTCATGGTTGTACCCTCTTGGTACAAACATAGTACAAAAGATGGGTTGGGACAAAATTTGCAGACTCAACCAACATATACACTATTAGGAGAAAAAGAAAATAAAATGAATTTCAAGGATATATCCTATCAGATGTCATGAGAATGATAAAAACAATAGTTGTGTTGAAGGAAAGAATATGTTATTTATAGGACTATTAAAAAATTGTTCACTGCAAAATATAGAAGGTCGCTAAGCCAGGGAAAGGAAAGCGAAGAGGGCCACAAATAAAGACCTTTTCTAAAGGTTAATCTTTAAGCCGTTTGCAGGATGAAATGGTGGTAGGAAAGTCTACCGAAATAGGAGACCAAAGTCTATAAGGGCATAATGAACGGCCTGAATTAGGCAGCAACTGCTAGTGATTCAATGATAGCAATGAGACACATCTGTAAGAAAAAATAAATTGAATTCAGCAATACAGTGACTGGCAAAAATAGGAGTTAGAAAAAATTGGGGGATGAAGAAGAAAAGAATCAACAATAATTTCAAGAATTAGAGCTTGGGTGGATGAGCTTATGGCTATGTTCTGGGGAAGTGAGTTATCACATGTCTAGCATCTGAATTAAGAGGATATTATAATACATAGATACCTTTATAAATGGACTCTACCAGTAGCCAATTCATGGATGACTCCAGAAATGGACTCTGAATATTACCATGGAAGAAGCCACCAATATGCTACCTGTCACTTGACCTCTGGAGAGGCCCAGGAGTTTGTAGACTTGTAAGACCTGCTGCTCTCTGCTAAACTTTCTACCTCTCTGATTTATTGTCTGACAGATACAGTCTCAGTTTTATTTTTCTCCCATAGTACTCTTGAGATTTACATTATTTATGGTGGACGTATCTGTATTTTGTGAATGATTCAAGAATCCATGACAATGTTAACAAAGTTTTAAATATATATGTAAATTCTAAGAAAATAAAAATCAATTAAAATTTTAAGTGAATCACTCTGTTCGCTATGACCCAGACACCTTATGTTTAGAGAAATCGCTTGGCACTGAGCCTTGGCTTCCTTTTATTGCCATTTATTTGTTTATGCTCATGCCTGGATGCTCTAAAGAGATTATAAATCCCTTGAGTACCATGGATGGTATCATAGCTTTATTTATTCTTAATGCATAGCATATTGTTCTGCACATAGTTTGTGCTCAATTAAACTCAATTGATGGTGATGATTAAGATTTTTTAAGGAAGAGAAAAATTAAATTTCTTTCATGTTACCATAATATATTTTTTCCTTTCCATTATTTCTTCTCTCCAGAATATTTTTACAAACATAAACTAGTCTAACAAATGTTTTTGGGGAACTTTTAGGACCATGACTATGATTCTGGTATTTCTTTTATGATCAGAGTTAAATTTTCTGTTTATTTTTTAAAAATATTTTATTTATTTATTTGAGAGAGACAGAGATAGCAAGAGAGATCACAAGTGGGAAGGAGAGGGAGAAGCAGTCTCCCTGCTTAGCAGGGAGCCCAATGTGGGGGTCGATCCCAGGACCCTGGGATCATGACCTGAGCCAAAGGCAGACACTTCACCAACGGAGCTACCCAAGTGCCTCCAATTTTCTGTTTAAAATAACCTAAATTCCATTCTTCATTTTTTGAACAATGCCTCATATTATATATGAAAACGGAATTGAATAATAAAATGGAAAAAATAGAAATATGAATACATTAAGATTCAGGACGATACAAATATACTTTCTACTTCCACACTAACCCCCATCCACCCACTCACCCACCCACGATGAAGTGTCGTTTTTCCTATGGCATCTCCTGAGAAATTACATCAGAGAATGATAGAGTACAATGCAGTGCAAGTCTATTTTTTTGTTGCCTTACAAGTTAATCATTGTCTGTAGCAGCACCAGCTATTTTGAAGGGGTTGCATGCCCACTCTCCAGAGACATTCATCATGCCCTGGGCCTCGTAACAATCTGCACTCCCCTTCCCCACCTCAAAACACACGTGTCTATCTTGGTGCAGTACTAAAAGGGTATCTATAATTTTAAAATTATGACCTTGGAATCATTAAAAGCTGACTTATGTTCACTTTTAACTCCAATTCTTTTCCTTATCCGTTCTGTCCTATCCTCTTAGGAACTGCTATGACCTTGTTGAAGAAATTCTATATACTGTTTCCTTGCAGTAGTTTTGAAGAATATACTAGAACTTTCATAAGGCAATCTCTGACACCTGTCAAGCTAGTTGTCACACATTTTCTATTTTCCAGCTTCAACACTTCAAACATTTCAAAGCTTCTTGAAGTTCAGCCTTAGGTTACATGCCTTGATAAACTTGAGCATAGACTCGTTTATGAAAGTCATCCTGGTGCTGATTATTAAATTAATTACAAATTTACAATTTCTCAGGCTGGACCCTTCAGTTAATATCTTAGCCATATTATTTCTATTTTTATATCTGGAAAGACATTTAATTATCTTGATCTATGCTGACACTCACTTCCAAACGCAGACTACACCTTACAAAATAGTTTAATGAGTTAGTAAATTAATATTGAATAAGTTAATATAAGAGAAAATCAAAGGACAGGGTACCCACTTTTCCTATCAGATTGGTAAATATATATTTTTTCTTTTTAATGAACATGGTTGATAAGAGTGAGATTAAAAACAATCTAATGCTATGCCATAAAGTTTTTAAAATATACCACCATTCAGGAAGATCTTTTTCCAACATCTCAAAGGGCTTAAAATATTCATACTTTGATCCAAACTTTATACTCATGAATTTACTTCAGAGGAACTGGAGAGAGGAACAAATATCAAGTCTACAAATTCCCACAAAATATTATCGATAATAACAAAACAATGTAGGCAAACTTACAGAATAATAGGTGCATAGTTACATCAATTTATTATGCAATTATATTATGGAACATTATGTTTTAAAATAATCTGAAAACTATAACAATATCATCTTAAATAAATGAATAGCAACAGTATATACAGAGAATGATTAAAATTTGATTAAAGAAGTTAGGAAGGAAGGAGGGAGGAGGGAAGGAGATTAAGGTTTATAAGCACACTGTAGCTATGATCAAAATATTAATTTAAAAAAGTATCCATCCATTCATTCATATATTTATTTAATGAATGTAAAATTACCAATAACTATATTTCAAGCAAAGAGTATAATTATTTTACTGTCCAGCATAGTACTTTAGTTATGTTATGCTATACAGCAGAGCTTTCTTTACAAGATATATTCTTGTATCTATATGGCTACCAACAGGATATAAGAAAACTAAATGCTGACTAAATTCTTAACCAGCATTCCCCACTTTCTAGTTTTCCGATTTGTGTTTTAGTTTGAAATTTACATTTTTCTCATTAAGATTCAAACACAGAAATTTCTACTGTTCCTCTGTCAAAAAATATCCAAAGATGTTTCTTTGCTCAAAATATTTTGGTATGCATATACACCCCATTTGGGCTCATAAAACACAATTTCATAAACTTTTCACAGTAATATATGATCATAATCTTCAAAGTGGAGTATATGGCAGAGAACATAGCAATTGAGGATTGCCCAGAGTTTGTTCAAGCTTCCATCATGCATTTCTTTACCTAGAAAGCTTACTAAAATGGACTCTTGCTCTAGAACATATGTCCCAGACAATGGGTCTGTTTAACTGAATATTTTTCATTTTGACAACCGCTCACTTCTTTTATATTTCATTAAGCTTGAATTTTTTAAAGATTCTATTTATTTATTCATGAGAGATAGAGAGAGAAAGAGAGGGACAGAGGCAGAGGGAGAAGTGGGCTCCACATGGAGCAGGGAGTCTAACGTGGGACTCAATCCCAGGACCTTGGGATCATGACCCAAGCCAAAGTTGGTTGAGCATCTGCCACATGAAATAGACTAAATTTCAGAGTCAACTAAAAAAAAAAATGAGTATAGAATGGGAGGAAAGGAAGTAGGAGCAGAAAACCATCCAGAAAAGGCAAGGGGAGAAAAAGAAGAAATGGATATGAAGACAATGACCTTATGTGCAGGAAAAGGTAAAAGAAGGAAGACTAGGGAGGGGAGAGAGAAAAAATTGAGGAAAGAAGTGTAAAAAGAATAGAACATAGAGAATAGGAGTTTAACAGAGAAGAGCTATAGATAGACGCATCGGGCTGGGAGTAGGAATAACTAAGTCTGGACTTAATTTATTATCTTTTTTGTTGTTGTTATTCTAGTCTCTGATTCTCTCTAAGTTTCTATTTCCTTTTACTACAGACTAATGAATTAAGCTACCTGTGTTCAATGATCAGTGTTCCCCTAGAAGTAGCAATGAATCTATGAGTGTTTTCTTTTTTTCAGTCACTTCATCAGACAAATTCTGGGCCAGGCACATTTGTGGACCCATCACTCATATGACCATCCTCCACCAAAGAAACCTCCGATCTTACTTTGACCACTAGGATTGTCCAAAATCACAACTGGTGGGAGTCTACAAACCAATGACAGCCAAAGGAGCTTCCATTCCTAACCTGGACCTATGATCATTATAGAAAAGAAGTGCTTTGAATTTACCTCGATATTTGGCATGTCTTAATCTGATTTTATTATTTCTAACAATAGGTCTCAGCAATAATAATAATACAAAATTTCTTTTCAATTCAATTTCCATATTTGTATACCTGAATGATAAATTAGAAATTGTCTCTAAACATGGAGTATGTATAACATTTCTAATGCTCTGATAAGAATTATCAATGAATAAAAATAAAGTGACTAGATACTAATTTAAAGAACTAAAAATGACCTTTGTGCATAAAGTTACAGTTAATTTTTCCTACTTTTGCCCATTTATCATTACTACATAAACACCACACTATTTAGACTTAAAGCATTTTTCACTAATAAGAGAAAAATGGGTCAAAATAATTTCAATGCTAATGCTATTGACAAGAGACTGTGAAAATCAAAATATTGATAAATACTTTGTCCTCTTTCAGACTCTTCTCCATTCTTTTAAAATCACAGGGACAGAGCATCATGAAAGACGGAAGACAACTTCAGCTCTCTTGAGACTAATATAAAAGCCGGAACTTTCATGAGGAAGCAATAGTGATCTTTAAAAGCCAAGTGGCCTTGGCTTCAATCCATTTCTTTTTAACATTTATGAGACTTCAAAGGCCACTGTTGTGTCTTTCTTTATAGTTTCTATAGAAACATTTTCTTATTAAAAAACAAACAAAACTATAAACTTCTGTGTGAAACACTATAAACTATAAAACAGATGTTGAAAACCTTCAATTCCAGACGCAAATAAAATTGTATGGAGTTGTGGAGATTAAGGAATGGACAAGGAAATTCAATCATGGCCATAGTCATCATCCACAGCTATATGAAATCTAGATATGCTGTTACCTTCTGGAGTTTATAGAGCGAGCATATGGGTACCAAACTGCTGTTAACATTTTAATTATTCATTTTAAAGAGTCATCTAAATTCACCCCCAAAATAGTTTTATTTTTTTAAAGATTTATTTATTTGAGAGAGAGGATGTGAGTGGGGTGAAGGGCAGAGGGCGACCAAGAGGGAGAGAAGCAGACTCCCTACTAAGTGGGGAGCCTCACATGGAGTTTGATCTCACAACCCAGATCTCACAACCTCAGATCACGACCTGAGTCAAAACAAAGAGTTGGCTGTGTTGACTGAACCACCCAGGTACCCCTCCTCAAAATCGTTTTAGATTTCAAAATATTCTACTTGAAGAAATACGTCATTATCTTTAAAATTAGAAGAGACAAATTTTTCCTTGTCCTCATCTTCCAAACTGAACTTGAGAATAAAATGATAAATGCTATTTGTTTTGGACAAGACTTTGTAAAATTACTGTAAGGAAATATTCGTATCAGTTTTGTCATTATATGTAAATTATGAGCTCATTTTAAATTCAGTTAAGAAATATTACCCACTTCCAGCTATTGCTTAACTTTAAGAATTGTCAAAGCTGAAATGTTTAAAATCTTTGTATAGGAAAGAAGGAATAATAAGAACCACACATTGCACTATGGATATAGTGGGAGGTAGAAAGTATTTTAGAACTAGCTCATTTTATGTAGAAATTCTTGAGAAACAGTTTAAGACTAGGGGGAAAAGCCCAGATATCTGGCAGTGCAGTGTTGGTTTGAGTCTTATTCTACCACTTAGTAGACTGGTTGGCCAAATTACTTGACCACTTGGTGTCTAAGTTTCATCTTTAATGAAAGTAGCAATACTAGTACCCTCCTCATTAGTTATAAGTACAAGAATTAAATTAAATGAATGAATATGCTTAAAGGATTTAGAACAAAACAATGTCTACCACAGATGATATATGTGTTAAATATAATTTTCCTTGATAGTACCCTGCCTCTATCACTTCACTCTATAGCAGAAGTTGTCTTAGCCAATATGATTTGTCCCACTAACTGGCAGGTTAATTATTTAGAAGCTGGTTCAGTTAAATAATCAGTAAAAAAAATACATCTCTAAAGTGTTATATGTTAATTTAGAACTTGTGAGTACATGTTTATTGGCCAATATTTTGATGAAAAGCCAAGACCTTTCCTCTAAAGACTGACCTGTTGAATAAAGCTCTGTTCTTTCTTTCTTGTCCTAAACATTATCTACATTTCAAGCTGCTTTTTTATTTATTTTCTTTATTTTTTTTAAGATTTTATTTATTTATTTGACACAGAGAGGGAGAGAGATCACAAGTAGGCAGAGAGGCAGGCAGAGACAGAGGAAGAAGCAGGCTCCTGCTGAGCAGGGAGCCTGATGTGGGGCTCAATCCCAGGACCCTGAGATCATGACCTGAGCTGAAGGCAGAGGCTTTAACCCACTGAGCCACCCAGGTGTCCCTGCTTTTTTCTTTAAAGTGGAATTATTAAAGATGTTTGTGAAGTAGATTGAATGAAGAATGCATCTAGGTTACAATTTTCCCCAAATCTTTAAGAGTTACCTGGTCCACTGCATATCAATTTTTTATTAGCAATTCACCATTTATAACATTATCATTATAGGTTTCTTAGAAGTAATTTTTTTCATATTCATGACTCACAAGTTTATATAGCAATTAAAATACCTTGTTATTTATAACAAATGCAAAGGGTGTATATAGATCTGAAAATACAGCTGGCTCCAGGCAAGCATACCACATAAGCTGAGAAAACACAAGTGTGCAAAAATTCAGAAAGGATCTACGATGATGAGCTTCAAGGAGGCCTGGGCATTGATCTTTGTGTTCTAAAGGAATGGAAATGGTCAATGAACTCTACAAGTTGATTAAGTGGAAGTCAGTTAAGAGAACTTCTACTATTCTTTCTTTATTATTTATATGTCTGAGTCCTAATCTAGACTGTGACTACAAGAAGGAGAGCAGATTTTACTCATCTCTGAATTTCTAACATAGCACTAGATTACAGCGGACTTAATAACTGCTAGCTAAATAAATGAATGAGTTTGCATTAACAAATATCTGCATATATCACATTGAAGTCACCCTATATTCTTAACTTAAATATTGCCAAACTTACAACATGGTTGGTCTGTCATTACACCCACCTGAAAGCATTATTACTGAAATTATAAAAAACTTCCTTATAAATTTCCTCGTAACAGGGATAAGACAATCCCTGAAAATAGCATTAGAGCTAAAATACAGTACATATATAATATATTTTGATGTAATGGTGGTAGGCATTTGGAATAAATGTTCTTACTTAGAATTCCAAGCAAGGACAACTGGTAGGGAAAATCTGTCCTCCTTGCAGCCATTTCTAAATATTAGGCAATTTGAAGTATGATCTTTTGAATTATCCATTTGAGTCTTAAGAGTTTCTTCATTCTTTGTTTTTTCAATATCTGTCTCATATTTCAGTTTCTTGTGTTTACTCCTCAGGCTCCTGGAAGCATACAGCAACTGTAATAGCACTTCCTCTGTGACAGGCATTTCATATACTGTACAATCAAAGCTTTTCAAGTCTGCTCTGTAACTGTTGATTTGTTGATTGGGATTTAACCTTCTCTTCTAAAAGAAGGCCTCTCAAAAGTGGAATTCTTTGTAGAGTCACAGTTTATGAGAGTGTTATATTCCCTACTTCATGCTGTTTGTCAGGTGAATGGGATGGCAATACCCAGAGATGCCCGGAAAATACACACATAGGTTTATATAGAATCACAGTTCAGATCCTTGAAAAAGAGCAATGTTGAACACTTTGTCAGACATAAAGGATGAGGTAGGCCAGTTTAATCAAGGCCATGTCCCCAAATCAGCATTTCTCCATTGTGATCAGAGGCCCCAGAGCTCCCTGAGATCAACACTCTTCATAATTATAAGGACATTACATACCTTCATGTTTTTATTTTCTCTCTCCGTTCATAAGTGTAGAGGTTGCAAAAAGCTCATTAATATGGTTTTAGATTCCACATTGAAACTAACCATTAGAAAACTAATACTTCTCAAGTTTCAGTGTAGTATCAAAGAAAAATACTTGCCATTATATGAAAAGATTGTCACACTGGGTTTTCTACATCCATTTCAACCAAGACGACATTTAACAACAGATTAAAGTGTAGAAACACATGAGAATCTAGCTATCCCACATTAAGTCTCAATAAAGAGATTTGCAAAATGTAAAATAATGCCACTCTTCTAACTTATATTTTCTTATCTTGGGAGGTATAATTCTCTTTCACAAAAATAAGTTATTTATATTAATTTGTAATAAGTTTATTATTGAATATAAATGAATATATATGTATATATATTTTTTTCTCAGTTTTAATTTTTAATGTAGTAAATATTTATACATATTAGCCACATAAGCAAAAGCTCTTTTCTTTGGAGTTTTCAATAGTTTGAGAGGGAAAATGGGCTTTTAGAACAAAATGTTTAAGAACCTCTGCCCTAAATGAATTGTCTGATCTGAAAATAATAATACCATATCATTTGATTGACACTGAAAACACTACTCAAAATAAATTACAAAGAAAAGTAATGAGCTAAAGAGAACTCTAAAGAATACCTTTCCATTCCATTTCCACTTAGCATGAAGTAAAAAGGTAAAGTCTCATTTTTAAGTGACATTACCTGAATTTCATAGCTATCAGTATGAAGCAGATTCTATCAGATACTGCAAAAATATCAGTACAACTTATGCATAGGTACACACAAATATTTGGTACCTTAAGCCAAGAGCTTGCTTTTTTTTCCCCTTAGAGAGAGAGAGAGGTGGGGGAAGCGGTAGAGGGAAAGAGAGAATCTTAAGCAGGCTCTACACCCAGCTCGGAGCCCAACATGGGACTCAATCTTACAATCCTGAGATCATGACCTGAGCCCAAATCAAAAGTTAGCAGTTTAGGCAAATGAACCACTCTGGCACCCCACCTTAAGTCAAGATCTTTTAATTGACTTTTGAGCTGTTATTATCTGTTAACACAATGGGGTCAGTGACTAAGTTCCAAACAGAAAATGTAGTGGAAGAATTATCACTAAGTAAAATAAATTATTCTTCACTTAGTAGAATAAAATATAAAGAATCAAGATGTGAAGTATGAGTTACTTTGCTCCAAAATGTGTGCACATGTATTGTAGTGCTGTATCTGTATTTTTCCTGTGCAAATTAATTACCTTTATGTGATAAAATTACCTTAATGTTAAAGTTCACACGTGCATACATACATACAAATACTCATACTGTTATATATCAGTTTGAGGATCAAAATTGATATCGGAGCCATCTAACTGAAAAAGAATAAGAGCTTCAAAACACCTATGCTACTTGGTTTTCAGTTGCTGGGTTACTAAATGATATTGAAACAATTATGCAAAAACCTCAGCTATATAAAAGCTATAATACCTCTTTATCTCATTATCATTTAAATGTTAAATGCTCCATTATAGAGGTAAATTGGGTTTAAAAAAGAATGTTTCAAGCAGAAGAGCAAAAAATATAAGGTTAAACAGCGTGAGGAACCAGAGCTTCAATTTGTGGTAGAAAGCTTACTAGGGCATGGATTGATCTTTTGATATACTAAGAACGCCAGACCCTCTGACATGCCCTATGGAGAGTAAATATACTGATCTGGAACAAAAATTATGTGAAACAGCTGTTAAGTGACAGAAGAAATGTGCATTGGACCACCAGCCTGTCATAAATATTGCACTCTTAATCAGAAAGCATCTGTCTTTTCATTTCCTTTTCAGCAATCTCTGCATTGTATTTAATCTGTGCAGAATGCTTCTCCTAACAGGTGCAACAATGTTTACAAATTGAAAACCTTATTCAAATGAAATTTACAACCAGAGACATTTTAATTAACAGGGCAATATTTTACGAGAAGAAATAATTCTAGCATTTGGCAAATCCATAATTGCTTTTCATTTGTGAAATTTAATTATTGGAAATTTTGAGTATAGATACCAAGAAAAACTAAAGATGAAATATGCTTCATGCAATCTTATTCAATATATAAGCACCCAGAGAAACCACAGGGAAAAAGCATTCGTGGAAATATGGAATCATGAAATATTGGGGATGGATATTAGAAAATGTCATATTTCACCAAAAATAATTTTAGAATAACAATCCATACATCCATTAAAAGTGGTGTCCGAGGCACTAGTTTCTTTTCCTACAGCTTTTTTTCCCCCTATTATCATCCACTTGTGGAAACTGACTATAACAGATCCATAATCAATCTGCTGGACAAAAAAAAGTAAAAGCACTGAAGTTAGCATTATAATCACCCAAAATAAAATTTAAATAAATAATCTCTCCCAAAACATAAGTATAATGATAAAATTAGCTCATTTAGAACACAATTTTTAAAGTGAAAAGGACTATAGAATTACCCACTTTGGGCTCTTTTACTCAAAATGAGTGCAGTGATAATGAATCTAGTTCCTACAAGGGCCATGGGGGTAATGCAAGCAACTCAAATCTGGGGAAACGTGGCCTATTAAGTTGCTTGTTTCCTTTCCCAATTTGTGATAGCAAGAGGCATTGAAGAAATATTCTTCTTAACTGTACTCTAGGACAAACAACATGGCAGACTCCTTAAAAAAGAACACGGCAAACTGGTGAGTAATGCACAATTTAGACAATTGTTTCCATTGGGGAAAAATGCTTCCAGACATCCAGTTTTTCACTAAAGCTCAAAGTAAACAGAATATATCTGTGAATTGAATTTTGCCATTGGACTCCCAAGTTGCAACCTTTAGTGTAATAGTTGAGAACATGGGCTTACTGATAAACAGATACAAAGCCAACTTCTATCTTGGTTATTTATTAGTTTTATGACCTTGGATAAGTTACTAGATTTTAAACTTCATTTCATCCTTGGCAAAAAAGCATTAATAATAATAGCTGACTCATAGTGATTTTATAAATATTAGGTACAATGAAATAAAAATTTTTAGCACATCAAATACTCAATGAGTGGTAGATATTTTATAAATTATATGCATTATATATAACATGTAACTGTAAATACACATACATTATATTTTTAAATCTAATTGAAAATTCATGAAAAAGCTCTAATTTCCTCCCTGCTTTACTAATTGACATAGGGTAAATATTCTTTATATAATGGATAAAGCCTGTCAATGTTTATAATTCCTCTCAATGTATAGAAATGTGTATTATAGCTTAATGTAGAAAGCAAAGGTTATTATCTGTTCTTGGAAGAATTCACCACACAAAATTATCTCACATCAAGCATTTATATTTTGCAAGGGACGAATACATTAAAATGTTTTTCCACACTAAAGCATTATAAACAAGGTCATTTGTTATAAATCATAGGGGATTCTCTTTTAATTGCTTTTTTAGAGACAAATATAACAAAAAATAATTTTCTTGATGGGAATTGGACATATGGGGTATAAATTGAAAACAAACAAACAAACAACTGATCAGCTCTTTCAGACTAAGCCAGTTCTACTGGATAGACTTTAGCCATAGGAATTTCACAATGATAATTGTCCCTTCTTAGAACTTTACCATGACCTGTTTCCAAATCTTTCCAATGACACCTCAGATCCTCTCGGTGATCCTCATTAGATCCTACCTCTTCAGCCTTAGAAACTTGTTTTCCCTAATAATTAACAAGCTCCTCTTTTCCACTAATGTGTTCTTGAACAAAAAATTTGGAGATTCTTCCATTAATATGTTGAACCTACAATCAGATAATAATACCTGTGCTGATATCTATAGTCGATAGAAGCCTTATTACGTACTCAATATTATTAGCAAAATCCCTTCCATGCACATCTCATTTAATCCTCACCAGGGCTCTAAGAAGTAGATTCCTTAAGTATACTAAGGTTCCTCACCTGCAAAATAAGTCTGAAAGAGGTTAACTCATTTGTCTCATAAGTATCAGAGTTACGAGTTAAGTATAAACCCGTTCCTAAGGCTATACTATGCTGTCTGTCTTCTTGGTTTAAGATTCAACCACGAAGAATTAGACATGGATGGAATAAAATCTATCATTCAACATGTTAACATGACAGGATCTAGATGGGCTGAGATAAGAGGATGATGAAGAGATATTAAAAGATATCAAGCAGAAAAATTAAAAATGAGTTACTGTTTTAATACATTGATTTCATTAAAGTGTATATAGTGGGCTTGGTAAAAGATAAGCTACCTCTACACACAGATCCCATTTTTACACAACCCATAGCATATGAAAATACAATTTTTTTAAAGATTTTATTTGTTTATTTGATACAGAGAGAGAGATCACAAGTAGGCAGAGAGGCAGGCAGAGAGAGAGAGGGGGAACCAGGCTCTCCGCTGAGCAGAGAGCCCAATGCGGGACTCGATCCCAGGACCCTGAGTTCATGATCTGAGCCGAAGGCAGAGGCTTTACCCCACTGAGCCACCCAGGCGCCCCATGAAAATACAATTTAAAAAAACAGATAAATTGTAATGATAACTTTTCCGTTACCCAAGAATTCACCTCATTACAAAAGGATTCACCCAGAGTTTCTCCCTCCATGAATTTAAGTCATTAGTGACCATTAGTTGTTTACAGAGGAACTCAGGGATAAGTGTGGGAGGCTGCTGAAAAACAAAGCGAAATATCACTAAAGCTATCAGAAATTAAGATACTGCATACCTGAAGTTGCACCTATAAAAATTTAATTTAAACATGACTTTTCAGGAGCATCTATACTTGAAGAACAAATCAGGCTTTATTCTATTTTCCAGCCACTATTTATATTGTTAATATAATAATTACCTCAAGCAGGCTACCCAGCATTCAAATAGCTCCCAAGAAAGCATGCACAACTTGTGAAAGGTAAAATATTCCAATAGGTTTAGGTCTGCAGAGAAACAGTTTCCTGTGTCGTAATTCTGAGGAAGGTCAAAAGGTTTGAAGTTCAGCAGATGGATGAACACAGACTTAGTTAAGGAAATCAGGACTCTGTGATAATCTTTGGGGAAAAAACCCCTCCTATTCTCACAAAAAAAGTAGTATCTTTTCGGGCGGGCAAACTATTGGTAAACTTCAGGCAGCTAATCCAGAAGACTCACATTAATATACAGCACATGAAACACATTTTCCCATGGGCAAGGAGATGAGAATCTATTGCCCATGTCATCTGTTTCTGTGAATACTGAAGATTACAATTATGTTTTGATGTTAATCCAACTACTGCAAATTTCTTGTTGCAAAGCATACTGTGAAAATGTGAGTGACAGTATAAATCTTTTTAAATTGAATTCAATACTATTGAAAAGAGCTGATGTTTTCAAATACTGTTACAAAGCCTCTGAACAACAAAAATAACTCTCTAAATGAAGCAGCCTCCTATAGTGACCTACTTGGTAAGAAAGACAAATAGCCAGGATAAAATCAAATTCTGCATGTCTGCTAAATTGTGTGTATGTGTGTGTGTCTGGTTTTGTGTATTTTGCATTTTTAGGAACATTCACCTCTAATGCTTTGATGTCCTCAAAGGCAAACTCCACAGTGGGAACTCCAAGATGGTTGATGAAATAATCAGCATCACCTTGTATCTGTACAGAACTGACGTTGGTTTCTTGGCACTTAGCTCTTCTAGAACAGTTGAAATGATTTTTCTGAAAAACATAATTTAAATTGTTAGCACATACTATGTTTTTTGGGACACCCCAAAATCAGTGCTCCTTGAAATACAGTCTATAGATCAGCTGCATCAATGTCATTCAGGAAACTTCTGGAAATATAAATGCTTAGGCTACCCCCTTGTCCTCTGAAATGGGAACAGGAACCTTTTGGGTTGGAACTCAGGAACCTACTTTGTGACATTTCCCTATGGTTCTGATGCTCACGAAACTGTAACTAGCACTGAACCAAATCAAACTCTGCTTGCTGTCGGTGCTTCAAAAGCATTTTTATCATAGATTTACTATCAACTGCAATGACTCTTTAATTTGAAATATTTTGAAATTATGTTGAGTCCCTAAAAAGATTTAGGGTTTTTTTTTAAGTTTTTCAGTAAATTTAAAAGATGGCTTTGTAGTTTATAATTCCATTCTTCTTAGAATGCTTTTTTGAAAACCACAGGAGGAATTTTCTCCATTTATTCTTAAAAGTATATTCCCTCAAGTCCCAAGTATGAACTTTTATGGAAAAATACCAATCTCCTCAGCCACAATCATGAGAAAAGTAAGACATTAGCAATGAGAACATCACATCTCACATCAAGTAAAAAGTATACATTCAAAACACATTTGTCATTGAATCAAGACATTGACTCTTCAACATCCCCCCCCATGTTTCTTTGGCATGATATAATTTCAGAAATACTTTTAAATATAACCGATCAAAAGATTTGGAAATGTGTGGTCTAGTACTTAGAAAGTGAATTGTTTCAACTTTTTTCAACTACAGTGCTAGATTTTTCTTTTTTTTTTTTTTAGATTTTTCCAAAATACAATAATGTTTCAATATCTATCCAACTTTCTTTGAGGGTCTAATAGATATTTGCA
Organism: Ailurus styani; assembly: GCA_002007465.1. Taxonomy (NCBI): domain Eukaryota; kingdom Metazoa; phylum Chordata; class Mammalia; order Carnivora; family Ailuridae; genus Ailurus; species Ailurus styani. Next base: position 996,154 of record LNAC01000574.1, read on the forward strand.
ACAAAGTTAAAATCAATTAAAATGGAAAGCCTGTATGAGAGTTAATAATCAAGACAGGGTTTCAGTTTAATGTCATATATATATATATATTTATATTTATATTTACATAAAGCATAAAAACCTAAAATTTGTATAGTAAGCCCCACCAATTTGCTTCTTTTGAAAGTCTGATTTTCTGAAAAAAGAGTCAATTCTCTTTCACTTCCCGATATACTCCTGGGGCAAAGATTCCTGAAGGTTTTAGATCAACCTGGGACAGTTTGGGCAGAGTTTTAATATTCCCAAAAAAGACCTACCCTTAAGTACTAGATTATGGAAAGCAAAGAAAATACTTTATATCATATACAAAATTGCAAGTACTTTTGACAGATCCAGCTGTTGAGAATTGGCACCTTTGAAGGTATTGTTCAGCCAGACTAGATTTTTTTCCTAATTGAATGTGAATGCCTTTGTCAGGCAAGACGTTCACAGGTGTCCCATCACTGAAATGTCACACTCAGTCTGCTCCACTCACTCACATTTACTGAATGGTGACCAGATGCATTTGAATTTGAATTTGTGAAATCTAGACTGTTACACTCTCTTATGTTTTTAATAAGGATTTGAAAGAATCTAGTCTTTTCTCTCCCCAGATGCTTAGCCAACAAAATTAAAGATCACTTTTACAAGTGGTTTTCATGTTTCCCCTTACTTACATTTGAGAGATGTATCCTACTCAACATCAGTGAAAATACAGGTTTGGCTTTCATTTCTCTATTGTTTTTTTTTTTTTTTTGCTTTTATTTCCTTTTGTATATATAACTCTTAATATCCACTCCAAATACCTGCCACACTGTTATATTCTTAGAATTATTAGAAAAATTTCCTTAGAATTTTTTCTCAACGGAAGATTAGCATGGATTAAAAGCCAACAATTCTAAATTTCACAATATGTGACTCTGAAGGAATTAAATTAAAAAAATGTGAAACTTAGATGTAATATATATATATATATATTTTAAGATTTCATTTATTTATTTGAGAGAGAGCTTGATCGGGAGAGAGAGAGAGAGAGAGCATGAGCTGGGGGAGGGACAGAGAGAGAGAGGGAGAAGCAGACTCCCCACTGAGCAGAGAGCCTGACGCCAAGGACTCTGGGCTTGATCCCAGGACTCTGGGATCATGACCTGAGGTGAAGGCAGATGTTTAATTGACTGAGCCACCCAGGTGCCCCTTAAATGTGATATTTGATCCTATTTTTATTCAGTCACTATTGCTATATAATAGCTTCCCTCTGTCAAAAAGTATGTTTCCCATATACATAAATTGCTAAAACAACACAAATGACCTCACTGCAATCAATTCTTGCATTTTCTGTTTGCTTTACAAGTTTCACAAAACACACTTCTTGTTTTGCCTCAGCCTTTCACCAGCCCAGGACATTCTTTTCAAGCCATTACAGATACCCTTGCCTCTCTATTCTTGGTATGGCTAATCCCATTGCATAGCTTTACTATTTTCACTGCAGATTCCTTCTAGCTACATCATTACTTACATGTTCTCCGTTTTTCAGCCAAATCAAAAGGGCAATATCCAGCCTTCAAGATTACATTCCCTAAAATACTTCCACATTCTTTTCCTTAATCTGGCTTGCTTTACTTCACCCACTTACTTCTTTTCCCTAAAGGTTTGTATTACCACCTCTGTCATTTACAAAAACTTCTCTTGTAGACCAAATAAGATGCCAACAGAATGAGTGTTATTAAGAATTACTTTTCAATAATATTTTGATGGTTGAGATCTATTAAACCACTTCAATGGTGCTAGATATTGACTACGTACAGAGGGAGAACAGAGTACAGAAAAATAGCATTGTTTGGCCCAGATGGCTGGAACCTATAGTTGGAAATACTTGGCGAGTGAGCCTCCCGTCAAGATTAAGCACAAATGAAGGGTAAAAGCTTCAAAAAAGCCAATCCAAAATTTGAGGATCAGGGACAGACAACACAATTCCCTGAGGAACCTTCCTAGGTTTTCTTCCTTACCTACAAAGCCCAGAGTTTCCCTGCAACATCCTGTAGAAGACTTATCTCACCAGCTGGTACCATTTTTCCTCTCTTAGTTTCTCTGTCTCTCTTTCTCACCACCTCATCTTCTACTGCCTATTCTCCTGTGATTTCATCAGGGATGAGGGGAGGAAGTGGTGTACCCTCAAGCCTGTGTTTATTTGGTTCCTTTAAGTGCTTTTGTTCCTAGCTATTTTCAGAGCAAAATAGGATAAAAGGGAACCCCCGCCCAACCCCGTCATTTCATCTAGGGATTTCCCTTAAGAGGGCAACATTCCTGGCATAGAAACCCTACTCTCTAAATCTTTTTATTATTCAGTACTTTATAATCTAGGCCAAATTCATAGACCTAAAATGATCCTAAATCTACATTCTACCCTAATGTGAAGTGTTTTCCCACACAACACCTCAGTGGATTGTAGTAGATCTACAGCAGGTAAGAGATAATGACCTACTCAACCCCTGTGAGCACTTATATCTGAGAGGGAAGTAGAAAGAAATATTAATTTCCTTTGTTTTACTAGAAGTTAGCCATCATGGGAAAGAGAAGGTTGGTAACAAATTTGTGCAGGTCAATTAATCTTTTAAATTTATTTACAAGGCTGAGTAAATTCAAATTAAGTATTTCATCCAAGGAGTTCAAAATGTTTCATACTTAACATTTGATAACAAGCATTTTTATTACAGTTCATAAAATAAGCAAGTTCAGGCAATGACCATGGTTATGTCACTTGTTTAATTTCCTACCACAGGTCTATTGAAGACCTCAAATGAAACCACCATCTCAATCCTAAAGCTGCATGCTCTTTTGCAAGTATACTTTTAGGCTGAAAGGCAAAACCTTATAGTAAATGATCACATAAGTGAAATACAAAGAAATTAAGTGAATATTTACCTTAATTGAATGGTGATACCAAGGCACATTGACAGATTTCTAAAGTATTTAAAAATCTGTTTAATAATTCAAACATTTTATTTCTCCCACACTCTGCTTTCCCCTGCACACATAACTATTCACTCAATATTTGTAGGAAATCTAAGGTGATTACTTATTCAAACAGCAAGTATAAGATTCAAAATAAAAGTACCACATGCTATACATTGTAATAAAATTAAATCACTTTCTTTTCATTTCAGGATGATTTTGTAACTTCAGTTGTGTAGAAACAATTTATCTACCTGGTTTTCCTGAATTCCACAATATAGTAATGTTCCAATCGTGATAATGTTGCCGGTGGGTATTTAAAAAATGACTTCTCATTATAGGCACTGAGATGGTTAATTTTATGTGTCAATTTGATTGGGCCACTAGGTACTCAGATATTTGGTCAAACATTATTCAGGGTATGAGGTCTATGAGGGTGTTTTCAGATGAGATTTACATTTGAATCCATAGACTGACTAAAGCAGATTACTCCCTAATGTGGTTGGGGCTTACTTGCTTTAGTTTAAGGCCCTGAACAGAACAAAAAAAGCAGACCATCCCCAGTAAGAAGGAACTGCTACTGTCTGACTTTAGCTAGGACACAGGTCTTCCTTTCTTTAGACCAACTGAAGCACATCATTTCTTCTGAGCATCAAACCTGCTGTTTGTGGGGCTGGAACTCACACCATCAGCTCTCTGGGTTTGTTCAGCTCTCTGGTTTGTTCTTTCTGGGATTGTAGGGGTCTTTATTTTTATTTTTTAATTAATTAATTAATTAATTTCAGAGAGAAAGCAAGCAAGGGAGAGCTTGGGAAGGAGAGGGAGAAAGACTGAAGCAGACTTGCACTATGGACAGAGCTCTAAGTGGGGCTTGATCCCACAACCTAAAGATCATGACCTGAGCCAAAACTAAGAGACAAACTCTCAACTAACTGAGGCACCCAAGTGCCTGCTTCTCATTTTTTCAGTCATATTATAATCACTGTATGTGGTTGTAACCAACTTATATAATGAGCTATATATCCGTGGCATTTCTTCAATGTTTATTTAGTTACGACGTGTGTGTCAGGCATTCCTTACTTATTTTGGTTGTATTTTTATGCCAGTCCCTCAAGTTGCTATCTATCCCCAGTTCCTTATAATGCATTACAGATCTCCTTTAGTCATCTTTGAGTGGAAACAGGAAGTTATACTTACTGACTCACTTCAATATTTTAAACTGGAAACTTATTTAAGTTATCCTTAACACCAGCATCTGATAATGAGTTTCTTATACATAGAATATATTTTCAAATGGTAAACATTTTTTTAAATCAATAAATATCTTACAATGCATTTATTAAAGATTAAATTGAGTATGGAGAGAAACCAGCTTTTTATCTTTTTTTTTTTCTTTTAGTGGAAATTTTCAACCCCATAAGATGGGATTTTCAAAATCTCCAGTATCTCAAGGTTTCTGCGAAGGTTTAATCACCTACTTACAGAGTGTTAAAAAAGTATTTTATTCCTCTAGTATAAACCAATAGAATTGCCAAAGTAAAAACTGTCTAATTCTCATCTCATTCTATCCATTTTAAAACTTTAATCTTGTTCCCAAATATGGAGAAATGTTACTTTATATTTGAAATACTTCACATTATATTTAAAATATATTTATGCACTAGTGAATGCTTTAAGAAGTGCTCTGTAGGGCGCCTGGGTGGCTCAGTGGGTTAAAGCCTCTGCTTTCGGCCCAGGTCATGATCTCAGGGTCCTGGGATCGAGGCCCGCATCGGGCTCTCTGCTTGGCGGGGAGCCTGCTTCCCCCTCTCTCTCTCTGCCTGCCTCTCTGCCTCCTTGTGATCTCTCTCCCGCTGTGAAATAAATAAANAAAAAAAAAAAAAAAAAAAAGAAGTGCTCTGTAACAGTGAAGATAAAAAAATGAAGACATTTGTGCGCCTTGGTGGCTCAGTGGGTTAAAGCCTCTGCCTTTGGCTCAGGTCATGATCTCAGGGCCCTGGGATGGAGCCCCATGTCAGGCTGCCTGGTCAGCAGGGAGCCTGCTTCCTCCTCTGTCTCTGCCTGCCTCTCTGGCTACTTGTGATCTCTCTCTCTGTGTCAAATAAATAAAGAAATAAATAAATCTTAAAAAAAAAAATGAAGACATTTGCCCTTGTTCTTACTCTAACTCATGTCTCCTCCCCAGCCCGATGTCTGCTACATTTCCCCTTCCTCTTCCCTGGTTAACTTAATATTCCTGACCAATAGGCACATGATAACAGAAGACCGATTTCCTCCTTCTTTTTTTTTTTCCTCTTCACTTACGGCTTTTGTGTAACAATAAACACAGGTATGTTATTTTAAAACCTTAGAATATCCACATTTTAAACAAACTGTTCAGTTTAAATAAAAATCTCCACTAAAATAATAAAATAGTATCCACTCCATGGTATCTTGTACCACAATACATTCCAGATGAATCCATCTTTTAAGAGTAAAATCTAAATCATAATAGTATGGAGGAAACAATGGAAGATACCTTTTAAGAATCCTAGAGTGCAAAGACATTCTTGAGTATGACAACATACCCAGAAGATAAAAAAAAAAATTAATTAACCCAACAACATAAACTTATGTTTCCTACATGACAAAAATTACCATAAACTGAAGACAATTGAAAACCTAGGGAAAAAATAGTTACAATTCATCCCCTAGCCAAATGGCTAGTTTCTGTAATACATAAAACAAAAAACCTGAAAAGCAAATTAAAAAAAAAAAGGCCATGAATATGAACTGACATTTCACAGAAAAAAATGACTATAAATGCCTTTTATGCATAAAAAGTATATAAAATATCTCTTATTTTTACTTAATAAAAAGCTTTGGCAAGTTTGATTATGGACTGAGTTGTGAAGGATATGGGAATTCTGGGGCCTTGTATTGCTTAAGAGAAAGAAAACTTACAAATTCTATGAAGATTAGATAAATTATATCACATCCATACAATGGAATAATATCCAGTTTTAAAAAAGAACAATGAAGCCACTTACGCATTGGAGATGCACAATCTCTAAGATGCAATTTTTGTTCAAAAAAATAATGTGCAATAAGATTCTGTATGTTGTCATTTGTATTAAAAAAGAACTATATATACTCTACTACAAATGGTGTTTGCCTCTGGAGAGTGGTACTGGTGGGAACAATAGGTTTAAGAGGAAGACTTTTCATGTCTACCTGTTTATTACTTTGGAATTTTAAAGCTGTGATTGAATCATCTGCCAAAAATAAATGTTAAAATTTTCAAATCTCTTCTGAACTATATGCTCTGTGTACCCAATTCCAAGATTCCCACATTATAAGCTAATCGATTTAAAAATAGCTGTTGTTGGATAGTAAGAAAAAAACAAACCATGTAAAAGCTCCCAGTAACCATGCTAAAATGTTAGCATTTTACAAAATGTCTAAGTAGAAAAATGAAGTATTTAGAATTGTATCACCAACAACCATTTACTATAAGAAGGTCCATTTAGGACCATCAGAAATGGATATATCATTAGGGAGGGGACAGATAAAAGTAACTGCCACTTATTAGGGAAGAACAAGTTCTCTTACAGGAGGATTTGGGACAAAAGCATGAGTTCTTTCCTGGGAAGGGACACTAGAGTAGTCACTCAAATAACCAGGAGGATACCAGGAGAGTATAGATTGCCAAAAAGTGGTGCGGAAAACGGAAAACAAAATTCCATTCATTTCATAATCATGATTTCCTTGAGGACCGTTCTTGTTTACATGGTTTGTGTGTGTTGTATTTTCTAGATACGTGTCAAGTTATCATCAAAATACGCTAAATATGGGCTGCCTCACTTTCTACAAGGAGACATTTATATAAGGATTTACCATTTACAAACAAACATCATTTTAGATCATAATTCAACCCTGTGAGATGGATAAAACGAGCAGTCGAATTCTGTATACAGATTAAAAGCTCCGTTGCCCTCTAGGGACACAACGATAATAAACAGAATCGAGGGCAGGGATTTCTAACTAGATTTTTACATTGTTGCACCCCTCCCTGCCCACCTCTACCCCCAGCCTAATAGCCACCCTCCCCTCAGACTCAACTATGGAAATAAGAAACGGGTTCCTCCTTTGTACAGAAAGAGCTGGTAGGCTGGTGATTAATCGATTTAATTAAAATTACCTTACACTTTAAGAAAATGGTGACTTAAAAAAATTAGCACATTAAAGAGATTCCATAGATCCCTTCTGCCACATTGGCACTTCCCCAATAGGGTTTGCTGTGGGTTGTTCCAATCGCTAAACATATTTCCTCATGCAATGCAAACTGTATATAGAATGACAAGCCCAGGGCCCTTCCAGAAACTGTACTCTGATTCTATCTAAATGAAACCATGAGCATATTGAAAAGGTACAGCAGAACCATCCCAATTGACCTTTGGCCGACGCACTGGGTGAACACACACTCCCCCCAGGGAAAAATTCCTATAGGACCTTTAATGACTGAAAGGATCAAGATATAGATTTTATGTCTCAGTGAAGGATAACAACTCTGGCTTCACAATGCTGTTCCATGCTGAGGAATTGGCTGACATCACATAACTTCAGCTATTATTTCACCAGCCTTCTTGAGGTTTGTCTTAAATAGCTTCTCCTGGCCTCACAGGCAATGCTATTTTAAATAAGACAGCGTCAGCATTTCAGTGATGTATTCCAGCTGCCAGGCATTAAAAAAATTAACTGAAAACCTAACTGGTTTTCAATTCAACATTAACTGTCTCAGGCTGCAAATACTTTTAATGAAATATTTAAACAAACTCTACTGTAGATGAAACAGTTTAGTAACTTCCCTTCAAAAAAAAAAAATCAGACATTTCAAAAAAGTAAACCCGGAAGCAAGGAAACAATTGGAGTTATTCTGCATAAATTCAGCATCATTCAGTGGATAGCAGGAGGAAGTCTGCCGTCCTTTCTATGACCAGGGTTACAGGGCAGTAGTAAATCAGGTGGGTGTTCTCAGGTATTTTAGAGGTAATTCATTTAATTTTAGGAGGGCACAGGGAGAAAAAGCTGAAAAATGCAGACTTGGCAAGCCAGGAGGGCCAAAGGATATGGACGGCACACCAGTCCACATTACCATTTCAAGCAAGTTCTGAGAATGAGAAATCGGGCAGAGGAAATAAGCCCATCAGCAGTACTAGGTCTAATTCTGAGGGATGACACCATCATCACAGAACCTGAAAGCCCAGCACCCAAAGAACTGCTAGCCTAGGGATGGCTTTGCTAGAGTGGGTTCTTCAGAGTTCTTTGTAGCCACATTGCATGTTAATGAGCACTGTGCAGAGGATGCCCAGGTCCTACCCATGACTCACACCCCAACACCAATCCCCACATGGCAGGTTTCTTTGGACCAGACCTAGGACCATTATTCTGGTCACCAGGAAGCTTTTACACATACATCACGTGTTTAAACTCAATTGTCCTTTGTATTTTTTCTGCCTCTCCTACATGTTTTTTGAGGTCAGAGAATTTACTTGTCTTTCTATGGACCCCTCATGATCAGCACAATAAAATGGGTACAACCAGAATTTGTAAAAATGAAGTCAATGCAATCATTTATCAGTGTTTTACAATGGGAGGGAATGGGAAGGGAGAGAAGAAGAAAAGACCCAATACCATTTGGCCTGGCCTAGGTTTATACCTGAAAATGACTGGATTCGGAGTTGTAAAGATTTCAGGAAGCTTGAGGTTGACTTCAGGTAATTCCACAAGTCGTAACTGTACTGGAAAGTCAGTCTCTCTCTCTCTCTTAATTCCTTGCTGGGCAAAATCTGCTTTCAAGAAAACTACGTACCCTATTAGGTACTGGAGGAAGTCAGTAAGTATGTACTGACATCACAGAGTACATTGTGATAAGTAGGTCCTTGAGATAAATACTAAAAAAACAATCAAAGCATGACCCACAAATAGACGGCAGATGAGAGAGACAATTTTGCATTCTCCCTTCAAAAGTACTGATATCTCTTTTCAGCAGTATGACTTTAGGCAGTTACTTAACTTCCTGCAGCCTTGAATTTCTCTAATGTAAAAAGGAAATGTGTGTACGATATGAAAAGGTTGAGAGGAGTAAACTAATGCATGCAAAACACTCAGCACCTAGTCCTCCATAGAACCCAGCTGTTATTACAATGAATTACCTTTACTGCTGAAGTAACCAATAGACGACACACACACACACACCCTCATTTTTGTCAATGTCTTTCTACCAGATCTGCTTAAAACTGTTTTCTCCTGCTTTCTAAGACATAGACTGCTCATATTCATAAAGTAAATCTTTTTCTGATTATCTAATACACTTTTAATCTCAATGAACTTTGATGAACTTTGGTTTTAAAGGAGTTTCTTTTTACACTTTTTTCTTTTCCTCCTTTCTCAAATTAATCTCTTAGGATTTTATAAAGTAGTTCATGTGACAGAATTGTATTTTATTTATTTAAATATGCTTACTAAATGCATTGAAAGAGAATATTTTTTAAATGTTATACAATTATTGAATATTGTAAAATATACTGCCCTTTGGATTTCCACACAAATGAAGGCTTTTTTAAAAAAATGGGGTAAGGATGTGTAAAAGATGATTGTTTATACGTAAGAAATGATAGGGTATCATTTCTTATTTTTTCATCCCGTATCAAGGAATTTTTTATTAAGGCATTTTATTTTTCTTAAAGTATATTTTCCTTAATAAATTATTTTCTAAAGAGTAATTCTTAATACTATGTAGTTACAGTAATTGTTACAGTTATTATAGACATTCATACAATATATACAATAGGTTATTATAGACATTCATATAAAGTTTATATAAAATCATGACATTTTCTTATTAAAGTATTGATTGAAACAAGATAAATCTGTGATGGGAAAACACAAGAAAAAAATACTTAGAAGAGTATTATAATTAATGACAATGAAAAGTAACAAGCAAAACAGTAGTGGTCTAACATAATAAAAAGAAAGGAAGGCCTTATTCTTCATTTACAGAAATATAAGAATAATTTAAGAGGACCTAATTTTATGATAGTAATATTTCCATTTTAGCCTTATTATTTTTTGATCCCTTCAACATTGGTTTGGCACTATTTTTTTATGGTTAGCCAATGTATAAAGTGTCACAATAAAATTTGTTCTCTGCATAATTTAAAATATATATATATATACATATATATAAGTGTGTGTATATATATATATATAAAACACCTAATTTATATTTAACCAATATGTATTTCATATCTACTATGTGCCAGGTGCTTTCATATATAATATTTTATTTTATCTTTATAGCAATAATTTAAGGAGGAAATAATTATCCCTAAGCTGTTTTATTTTTCTTTCCTTTTTTCTTAAAGATTTTATTTATTTATTTGACACAGAGAGAGAGATTACAAGTAGGCAGAGAGACAGGCAGAAAGACAGGGAGAGGAGGAAGCAGGCTCCCTGCTGAGCAGAGAGCCCGATGCGGGCCTCGATCCCAGGATGCTGAGATCATGACCTGAGCCGAAGGCAGAGGCTTTAACCCGCTGAGCCACCCGGGCGCCCTATTTTTCTTTCCTTATTTTTAGATTTTACTTATTTGACAGAGAGAGATCACAAGTAGGCAGAGAGGCAGGGAGAGGGAGAGGGAGAAGCAGGCTTCCCACTGAGCAGAGAGCCCTGTGCTGCAGGGCTGGATCCCAGGACCCTGGAATCATGATCCAAGCTGATGGCAGCCCCTTAACCAATTGAGCCACCCAGGCACCTCCTAAGCTGTTTTAAAGCCACCACTGCTAAAAGAACCTTAAGCAAATCATCTGTGGTCATTTAGGTGGTGAGAAGGCCAAAATTTGGACCACAGATTCTGTTTCCAAGTCCAATATTCTTGACTCTTTACCCCCAATGCTGAGATTCCAAAGAAATGAGGTTTCCTTTTTTCTCCACGTTTGGAACTCAAAGCACTTAGAAATGGAGGCTTCTTTGATAGAAGACTTTGTGTTGGATTTGACATTTTGCAAATAGACACAGAAATCACACAAATGACCATTTGGCATGTCTTCTTGCCATCTGGACACCTTGACAAATTCACCTGGATGCTAAATAGTTGCTTCAAACTTAACTCATCAAAGATGAAATTCTACATTAAGCTAAATAAAATAAGCCAGTCACAAAAGAGACAAATCTCATCATATGACTACTAGTGACTGAAGTGCATCCCCCTCAAATCCCTGTGTTGAAGCCTTTACCCCCAAGTTGGCTGTATTTGGATATGGGCACTGTGAGGAAGTGAAAAGGGTTAAATGAAGTCATAAAAGTAAAACCCTAATCTGATAGCTCTGGTGCCCTTAGAAGAAGAGGAAGAGACACCAGAGTTTTCTTTCTCCCATGGGGAGACGCGGCAAGAATGTAGCCCTGTGAAAGAGGAAAAGAGCTCTCTCTCATCAGGGACACGCACCTTGATCCTGGATTTCCCAGCCGCCAAAATTGTGACAAGTAAATGCCTACTGTTTAAGCCACTCAGTCTATGGTATTTTGTCATAGCATCCCGACCAGGTTAATACAATGAAGTATCTAGGGTGTCAAATTCATAGAGACAGAAAGTAGAATGGTAGTGGTGAAGGACTAGAGGGAGGAAAAATCTGGGGAGCTAATTAGTGGGTATAGAGTTTCAGTTTTGCAAGATGAAGACATTCCTACAATTGTTTGCAAAACAATGTGAATATACTCAGTACTACTGAACAGTATGCTTAAAAAAATATGCCCATTACACTGGAATTAAAATAAATAAATAAATACATAAATACATAAATAATTTTTTTAAAAGTTAAGATGGGGGAGCCTGGCTGGCTCAGTCGGTAGAGCATGGGACCCTTAAACTTGGGGTTGTAAATTTGAGCCCCACATTGAGTATAGAGATTATGTAAAAATAACATCTTGAAAAAAAGTTAAGATAGAAAATATTTTATTATATATATTTTACAATACTTATTTTAAAATAAAAAACTAAAGAATAAAGTACTGATTTCTCTTAAATCAGCTCTTTTCCCAGTATTCTTTTTCTCCAAAAATGGTCCCAGCATTCACCCAGTTGCTCACATCAAATTTTTATAGTCACTCTACTTTTTACCTTCTTTTGCTGCCCCTTACACATGTAATCTAGTGCTTCTCAGACTTTAGCATGTAAGAAATAACCCAGAGGGCTTATTAAAACACACATTTCTGGGGCCCCATTATTCTCAGACTTCTGATTCAGCAGGTCTAGGGTGAGTCTCAAAGAGCAAGTATAGGGGTAATAAGTATGACGTACAAGTTTAGAGAATTAAAAGGAATTATTGTTATTATAAATATTTTTTAAATATAGAAAAAATGGTCAGTTCTTAAATTTCAGAGAAGCAAGATGCTTTTCAGAAATAATAACTTTGGGGTGCCTGGGTGGCTCAGTTGTTAAGCATCTGCCTTCGGCTCAGGTCAGATCCCAGGGTCCTGGGATCAAGCCCCGTATCTGGGTCCCTGCTCAGCGGGGAGGCTGCTTCTCTGTCTCCCACTCCCCCTGCTTGTGTTCCCTCTCTCACTGTGTCTCTCTCTGTCAAATAAATAAATAAAATCTTAAAAAAAAAAAAAAAGAAAGAATACTTTGTTTCCGAGAGTCCAGATTCTGTCTACCCAATTTTTGGTTTATTTATGTTTGGCATTCAGTAAAATGATGCCAATTTTAAATTGACCAAATGAAATAATTTCCTAAAGAATCAATGATAGCATTCTACCTGCAGTACAATCTTTATCATTTGGAATCAAAAATATATCTTCTCCTATTGGTTCTGAGAGCTAAGTTTCTAAAATCTGTTATCTTATTATTTAAATACATTATACAGTATATTGACCTAAATATTCTTCTATATTTTCATACACTGTGAAGTAATTAGGTATTACAGTGATCTGACAGATGAGGAAATTGAGATACAGATAGGTAAGCAATTTCCAATGATCCTATAAATGATAGATAACAGACTCTAGTAGAATTTGACTCCTACTCCAGGTTTTTCTTTCCCCCTTCTTCATGCTTTGTCAAAAGATTTTTTTTTCCAATTGTTCCTTCAAATCTTCTCCCCTAGTTAAATTTATTTATTTTTTGATAAATACTTGCCAAGGAGAAAGCAGGAGATGAGCTGTGATCACTACATATCCTTATGCTGCACTGTACTGGTCCCATTCATAAATGCCAAGGTGACTGGCTAATCTGAGCCTGTGCCCTGAGCTCGGGAGTCCATTGCTCCCTGTCTTGGTTGCATCGGGACAACTATCCTTAAAGATGACTGCTTGAAAGTTAAATTAAGTTTAAAGAGAGAATTAAGGGGACTTTTTTTTTTCTTTTTTGGAAAGTCAATTCAGTTCAAATCCTAAACATTCAAGAGTAGGTGAAATGTTTCATTAATTAACCTGCAACTCAGAAACAATAATCCTAGTATGACACTAATAACTAAGGCAAAGGGGGTGCTCCTCTTTCAAATAATATTAGGAATGAATGATTAGTTCCAATCTCGCAGGTTGTCAACAATATGCATGCCGGTAAGTCAGTACGGACTTCTTCCTCTCTCTCAATATATATGTGCATGTATGTGTGTATATACATATGTGTATATGTTAGTTATATTTTATAACCATTGCACAATCCACAACAATTTGATGAACACCTACTATCACATATTCTAGAGAATACAAATTTTTAATAAGATGCATACTTTATATTTTCAAGGATCTTGGGATATAGTTGCGTAGGAAATGGTTACCCAAATGAAATGCTTATATGATTTTTAGAAAATATTGTGCTTTAAAGGGGACAATATACTTGTTTGAAAATTACTTTTGGAAGTTCACATAAATATAGTAGAATTGAATAGAGTCTACTGATAAGAAATCTTTGGCAACAGCTAAAAGGTTAGCAAATAATGCAATAATATGCACCTACTGCTATCTGAAAGACAGGTAGGAGTTTTAACAATAGACATTGCCAGCTGCAAAATTCTTTTTGGATAACTAAGCACTGCGGTGGATAGATAACATCATTGACATGATCACTTTATTGGATAAACTTGGGTTTCTGTCTCAAATACATGAAGTCAAACAGTAATATATCATTTCCTTGTTCTGACATGGAAAAACAACTTAAAGATGCACAACCCCCAGCCCCCTCCTCAAAAAAATTTTCAGACTCACCTATAAATAGACTCTCAGCTCACAGGAGCTAGACCAGAAAATATCTGAGAGCTCCTATTCCTACAGTATCTAGCTTTATGCCAAATTGTATTGCTCTTGAGGCTCTGAGGAAAGTCTGCAAAAGGCTTTCTTAGATGTGCATCACCAAGTTTCAATTAATTCTGTTCTAATTAGACAACTATAGCAAATTTAGAATAAGGTAAATAAAAAACAATAACAGATAAATTGCATACATTTAAGCCAATTCATATTTTATAGAGAGATGTTTTGTTACTTAATTTATTTATTTGAGAGAGAGAGGAAGAGCACAGAGGGAGAGTGAGAGTGAGAAGCAGACTCTCTGCTGAGCAGAGAGCTTGATGTGGGGCTTGATCCCAGGAGCCTGAGATCAGGACCTGAGCCAAAGGCAGATGCTTAACTGACTGAGCCACCCAGGCACCCTGCTACTTAATTTTTTTAAGTAGTATTTTCTCTTATGTTAAATATGTAATATACATTATCATTTGGGGTTTTTGCTTATTAAATTAGCAGGATTTTTTAAATGATTTCAAAAGTTGGTAAGCTTACAATAAATTATATTATTCTACATCATCAATGAAAATAAATTGGTACCAGCCTTTTAGAAAGTCATTCAGCAGGAGGTATTACATACTTGAAAAAAGATACTCTTTGATACAGTGATATTATGGCTGAGAATCTATCCTATGTGACCCTTCTAACAGAATAGGAAAACTATCTACATAAAAATATTTACCATGTCATTATTTATATTATATTCTACTTTTGGGTGGAATATATAAGTAGAGGATATTAAAAATAACCTAAATACCCCTAACCATAATGCTTAAATTCAATATCATAGTCACTAACATGATGATCATAAAGGTTAGTTGTATGAAAATGCTTTTGAAAAAATACTGCTAGACTAAGCTTTAAAAACTTGGTAATAACTTCTGCAATTGAAACAGATAGGGTTCCCAAGGAGATGAATCACATTTTAGGGTTGTGCTTTTTGAAGCAAATAAAATTTCACAATGTCAAACATTTACAAAAACTCAAAGCAACATATAATTAAGAAATAAACTAGTATAATGTGTAAGTACAAGAGCTATATATGGAGAGAAAAGATTCATGGGGATGTAGCTATTTGGGAAGATTTTATGGAGAAGACAAAACATAATTCAAGGACAGATAGAGTGATTTGACTCAACCAGGAAAATAAAAAGGATTCCAGAAACATTTGGGAAAAATCTTTTTTAGGGAAATTTAAGATTTGCTCCTCCCTTATAACTTGCTCTTTTAGAACCTTCTAACCCTAAATTATCCTACTTTCAATCATTTGGCTTAGAACCCAAGATAATATAGGACCACTGGGAAATTCTGAGTCCTCAAATTCTCAGTAGTATTTAATAATTTATTCATTTTAGAAGCTTGAAAACCTTGAACTAGTGTGCAGTTGGTCAGGAGATATCTAAAATTTATAGAGTGTTCTTAGCTTCTAAGTGTATTTACTCAGCATCTGATACATTAAGAAACATATAATGATTTAGATATTTCTGTTTACTTCCTAGGGCCTTGATATACTTGCCAAATACAAACTGAACTATCAGCAAAAACGGAAGATAATTATTCAGATATAAACATGGACATTTAACAAGATGCCTATAACTTCTTTTTGTATACTGAGTGCTTTGAAATGCCAGAAAGTAAAGTAAAAAGAAAGTTTAAATCTTTAAAGGTAGATTTAATTTGGTGGCATTTGATACAGACCATAAAATTTTTAAATATTGATAAAATATATAATAACCAATCTATCACCAGTAGTATCTCTTAAAGTGCACCCACTTAAAATTAAGTGTGATTATATTGAACTTTATTCCCCCACTGAATTAAGCAATTAATTCCAGGAATTTCTGATAAACCACAGGCACACACTTGAATCCCCACCTGTAAAAATGTTACAAGTCATTATGTTCATCAGCGTATGTCTCTAAATCAATAAAATGGTATAAAAATGCGGCATAAGCAAAAAGGAAAATTTAATATATTGTATAATGCATGTTTCACATCTTGTTATACTTTTATTAAACATTCAGCTGCTAGCATAGCACTATAAGACTGTGTAGCAAGAGCACACATATTAATAGAACATTTCTTTAACAACTTATAAAAAAGAAACATGCAGATTGTGACAAGCACATAATATGGTAAATCTCAGTAATATGAAAGTATAGCTGTATATTTCAACATAAACTGAATGTTCAACATTTTAAAATACCATTAGTGGGAATAAAGTAATTTAATAGGCAGAATTGCCCCTAGTCATTTGCAAACTACTGAAAATTTGCATGAAAAATTTAATACTCTATTTTCTTTTTCACTAGAGGCCTTATTGAAGAGAGAAGAAAAGAGCAAATGTGAAGAAATCATGTATTAGTGAGTATATTGTTCTTTTAGAAACTTCAAATAAAGGGATAGCAACACTTAACTGCATTGCATTACCAATGGACTGCATATTTCAGCTTAACAAATATTTTCATAACATTCTCATGCTTGCCTTTGTCTTATAAGTTTGGCTATAGTTATCATTCCTAATATATATATATAAGTACATATACATATTAGTGTATATATATTAGTATATATTACTATCCATATTATATACTGTATATATATTTTTGCATAGTTTTATAAATTTGCACAGTTTATGTACATCCTAGTTTTAGGCCAATAAGTCATACAACATAAATCTCCAGTGTAATAATACATGGCCATAAATACTCCATTTTTACCACAAAACTGAATTACTATACTAGAGGATACCTAGATCTCCCTCCTATATAGATTTTGTCATATATAAAGTGGTACAGCAGAAAATAATTCACACTTTAAGAAGGATGACACTTTCTAATTTCAATGAGATCCTTAATTTAATTGTGGGGGAAGACTAAAAGACTCAAATAGTTAAAGAAAAGTGTGAAGCCAGAAGTTTTGTCACTACATAGTTCTTTTCTATCTGCATTTGACAAAAAAAAATAAAGCATCTGACCAGGAGATGACAGAGATACTCTATTTCTGTTGTGATTATTCCTGCTTAAGCTAAGCCTTCCTCACACTACATCGTGGGCCGATGATGCCCGGGCCTCGCTGACTGCTGTTTCAAGTACAATCGCTCCTAAAGTATCGGTCTCCTCCCCAGTTCAGGGGTCTCATCATTATTACTTATTCAGGGTTCCCTGGTTCAGATAATGAAACTTTCATGTATTGCCTGCAGCTAAGCCAAATTCACCACCACCTCACCAAACACACCATTAACTTGGTGGCAAAGACAGACACAATCTCAAAATTGATTCTGTATCGAAAATGTCTTCTCAGGTCCAATTCCTAATGATCCCAAAGGAAAATGTCACAGAAAAATCGACTTTAGAGTGGCCGGTCATTCTGTAATACTATTTCTCCCCTGTTTTTAACATTTTTTTAAGCATTAAACTTATCTGCTGCCTGCATTTCTTCCAAAGAAGGTGGCACCAATCAAATGCTTTAGAAATGTGTGTGCTTCCCTACAATGGCAAATACAGAGAGATTCCCTCCCAACAGAAAGTTTCTGTACTTGCTGCTTTACATGAAGTTCCCACTCCAGAAATACCATATTAATAACAACTGCACAACTAGAGATCTTTCCCTCAATGCCCCTTGTTGTTTATTCCAAATATGTTTGAAGTCAGGGCAACTTATTCTGACCAGTCAAATTAAGAACACTACTAAGCTCCTTTCTAAACTGTCCCTAAGATAGGGCCTATGATCACACCTTCTGTAATAAGAAATGAAAGTATCAATCATCTTAAAAATATCTTTACCAGTTGAAAAAACACCCATCTGCATTCCTTGTCTTTTACAGGATCTATAACCAATATTATACAGTATTTGCCTTCATGTTTGGTCATACCTAATGAAGCTAATATGTGTCTTAGAAGCCACGTACTGCCATGCATCTTAAGGTAGCAAAATGATGCTACTTTTCCTTTTCTATTTCTCTTTTCTCTGAAAGCCAGTTTTTATTTGCCTTTTCATATCTGGGGGTCCAGTGCAGTTGAACCAGTCACCTTAGTCTAAAGTTACACTAAAAGTTCTATTATGTTTTCCAGAGTCTCCCAAATATTTTAAAAGATGATGTTGATAACATATTTTTTGACCATTCTACCCAAAATGTCAATGGTTTTCTGATGACCTCCCCTTCAACAAAAGCTCACAGCAAAATAGAAGTAAAAGAAGACTTAGGATTTAAATCCATGAGGGTGATATTACATTTAAATAATAACAGTACCCAATAAAATGAAATTTAATGGGAAAATATCCAAAATTATATAAGGCACAAAATATTTTCAACACTATAAAATGTTTTATTATAAGCTTGGTAGCTCCATTATTATTGTTGCTATTATTAACATTTAGATGATAAAACAAATTTATTCTTAAATATTTTATTTAAAGTTGCCTAAAAGGAGATCTTATCTTCAAGGTTCAGAGTATTGATCAGTCTCTAAAAGACAATATGAACAAGAGACCATGTCCAATGGGCCTAGACTAAAATGACATAGTAATCTCCAGATTTCTTTAATTACTTGGAACTATTCTGTCAAAGTGAGAAACTGGTCTTACAGAAACAATTTAGAGCAATCTAACTGGATTTTCTGGAATCACAAATGTTATTGTACGTTGGGTCTAGACTGACGGTTTTCAATGAATTTTAGACTCCTATAGATATATAAATTATATAGACATATATATCTATAACAGACTTCTATATATATAATTTAGACATATATGTATTATATATATAAATATGTAAATATTTATAAATTTTTATATATATAAGATTTTATTTAAAGAGAGAGAGAGCAAGCACAAACGGAGTGGGGGTGCACAGGGAGAGGGAGCAGCAGGCTCCCCACTGGGCAGGAAGCCTGAGGCTGGGAACTACCCCAGGACTCCAAGATCAGGACCTGAGCCAAATGAAGGCACTCAACTGACTGAACCACTCAGGTACCCCAGACTCCAATATATTTATTAGTAACAAGGACTAGCTATGCAAGCAGAGGAAAAGCTTTTCAGAATCTCTAGGGGGAAAGACAATGAATGGTGTAGGTAGACATAAAAACACCCATCCCCTTATACCTTAATGAACCTCCTTTAAGCTGGTATGTCTTTCCAATTGAAAATCACTGCTCTAGACCTCAGAGCTATGGAAAATATAGAAACAGGGTTCTATGGCTCATAGGAAAATTGATTACTTTATGAATTTATACCGTTAACTATTGCTGATGAATCCAACTGGAATAATAAGCCCCACTTAGGAAAAAGAGTGAAGACAAACAGTAATCAAAAGAGAAATCCATACTATTATGGAAGTGGGAGGTTAGGAAGTGCTGGAATATATTTAGATGAATTAGAGAGCTGCATTAATCATTTGTCAAAGACTTAATAAAAATCAAATGTGTTCAACCATAAAACTTTCAAATTAGATATATTAGCTGTATAAAATAAATGTTATCTAAAATGGAAATAAAAGATAGCTATACTCCATCAAAAAGAAAGCTATACTCTAATTTTTGCCAAGTAATTGTATAGAGGTTAAAATAATCATTTACCTCAGAAATCCACAAACTGTAAAATGAAATTTTCATTATAAACAACATAACTAAAGCTTCAATAGCTACTGGAAACATGATGATGTCCTGATCTCACTTACCATAAGAAATGTATGTAATGTTATTTTCCATTGAAAGAGCATTACGTATTTAATTTTGGCAAAGGATTTAATTACACACTTTATTAGATCATGTGGGGGTGTTCTTCACTGACTTTTCCAGTTAAAACTGCCTTTATCATTTGCCAACTTTGTAACTTTGGGTGGAGTACTTAAAGTATAGAAACCTTATCTAATCACTAAATGAGATTAATAACAGTATTTATTTCCTAGGTTTAATATAAGGATTAAATGCATAATAATAAAAATTTCATAATGCATATCAATAAAAATTTTTACCCCAAAATATTAGCTGTTATAACTATTAACAAAAATAAAATTAAATACCTGATACATAATTCTTTTCATGAAAAAAAATCCATGTGATTCAGAATTTCAGATAGAATCAGAGCTTCACAAAACTCTGTATCAATATTGCATTGTATTTAACAATGTTTCCTAAAGAAATTATGGTACCTTTTAAAATATGCTAAGGGAGAAAAGGAGGATTGATAGGGTAATAGTAAAGAATAAGTTTCTTTAAAGTACACTCCAATTATTTAAGGGTTCAGAAATGTTAAAGAACCAGTTAGTTTTCCTATATTAATAAAAAATATGGGTAATAGCTTACTTAGCAACTCCCGTTTTTCAAAGTTCTCTCACATGTATTATCTCCTTTGAGTGTTATAATTCACAAACTATTTAGTCTTAAGGACTGAAGTTCTTTGAAGACTGTCCCTGTGTTGTTTACACTTAACACATAATAGGTATTCAGGGGCGCCTGGGTGGCTCAGTCCCTTGAGCCTCTGCCTTAGACCCAGGTCATGATTAGAGCCCCATATCAGGCTCCCTGCTCAGCAGGGAGCCTGCTTCTCCCTCTGCCAGCTGCTCTCCCTGCTGATGTTCCCTCTCTCCCTATCTCTCTCTCTCATAAATAAATAAAATCTTTAAAAAAAAACCACATAATAGGCATTCAATAAATATATGAATAGATTATTAGCTCTAATTATGANTCTCTCTCCCTATCTCTCTCTCTCATAAATAAATAAAATCTTTAAAAAAAACCACATAATAGGCATTCAATAAATATATGAATAGATTATTAGCTCTAATTATGAAGATGTGTTTATAATAAGAAAAGTGAGGAATCGAATGTTCTATGTCTTATGGCTAGTGGTAGATTCAGGATTTCAAATTCATATTCTCTGATTCTCTCCGGAAAACTGTATTGTCACTGGAGATATAGGAATTCACTACTATCATGACAAATTAGATAGTTTGTCATAGTGAAAACAATTAAATTATATATGTACAAATGCATAATTAGACTCATAGAGAGAAACAACATAAACATAGAGTATTTACAATGCTAAAAATAATTTTAAGAATGGATTTAACTTTCAGAGTAGTGCACAAAGCTATTATAAATAAATTGTAATGTCAGTTACACAGTAGTTGTGTTAACCAAATACCCCAACCAAATTTACTTAAGTTTCCTATTTTGGCTTTTTGAATCTTTTTTTTTAATTAATTTATTTTTTATTATTATGTACAGTTAGCCAATCTTAACAGAAGGGGTGGTGTAAGTATCATTAAAGAGTAATGGAAATGGGCTTAAGAATCACATTATACATAGAACTACATGTCAAAAGAAAAAGACAAGATCCAAGGGGAAATAATTTCCCAAAAAAAAATCTCCCCAAATTTCATGTATGGAGTATCAAAAATTGTACTAAAATTGAAAATACACTGAATTGTA